>OAMR01000078.1:3192063-3214690 GCA_900205405.1 Echinochloa crus-galli
TGTTGTTTTCTTCTGAATTTTCCTGCCAATTGGAGCAGTGGCCTTCTTCTTTAGGAGCAGTGCTTCTTTGGTCAGCTTTGAGGGGCCGATTTTACAAAAAGCAGACCCCAAGTTCTTGATCACTGATGGGGATATGCTTGGAGGTTTAACAGAACACCCCAAGCAGTGACTGTCTACACATTGGTTTGTTCTAAAACCCCTATTTAATTTTTTAACCCTGGAGCTCCTTCTTAGGTCTGAATCCACTATGTGCAGCTGTGAGAAATCTGATGGCTCTCCTCCTGCACACTCTGACTGTGGAGTGGAGGGTGGGGTGCTCTCTTCGATAGTTGCTTTTCCCTTGGAGGTAGAGTTCAGACTTGCTATTATATCCTGTGACTTACCCACTGAATTCTTGTAGTTGAGATCCTGAGGCATGGGGCATTGCTCTGGAAGCCTGTAGGCTAAATAAGGGGAATGATCAACAAAAAAGTCCCAAACAGATGAGGTCAAGAAAGACCGAACCAAATTGAAGTGACTTGGTGATAGCAACAAATGGTTAAAGAAGCCAGCCCACTGATGGGGAATTTTGACAAGGGGGCTTTCACTGTCACCTAGTGAAAAGAATTGCCCCCATACTCTGGCAGTTTGTGCATTAAGCTGTACATAACTTTGCAGCCCAGGATCCACATGATTTTCATGGGCCAGATGCACAAATCCAATTTGAAGCTGAACCGGCTCCTCAGAATTTTGACTATTGCCCTCAGAAGGAGATTGATGGTCCATCAGCATGTGCTCGGGAATTTCTTCAACTAGAAAGTTCAGTGGAGAAGGTGGATTGGGTTGAGGCGCTGTAGGCAAACCAAGCACAACCTGTACTTCTTCATCAATTTCATTATCCTCAGGATCAGGTAGTACATCTCCAACTGGATGCCCCAACTCCTCTTCAAAAATAGCTTCCTCATCCTCATTTACCTGCACAGGGACCACATCATTCATTTCAATGAACATCTGTCCTTGCATATTAGGGATAGCCTCCTCTGCATGAGCACCCAAGTTCACCACTTCTTCAACTGCATCCATCATGTTTTCATCATCTATAGGCAGCTCATTTAGATCAACAGCCTGCCCAGCTTGATTTTGGCCTGCATCCTGATTCTGCTGCTCGTTGGGCTGTCACACCCGGCCCAGTTTGTATGGCCCAGTAGTGGCCTATGAGTGCGGGATGCACGTGTTTAGTGCCACCTTGCTAGTTTAGCAAGGGTGGAGGCAACTTATAAGCCTTTGTCTTCCAGCCATAGCACCTTCGGGTTAACCCTTTTACACGAAGCGAGGACGAAAGTGTAAGCAAGGTGCTATGTGTACGCGTGCACGCCCCTCGGAAGGGCTGTGCGGTGCGGCTTTGGAGGGCGGGGTGTTACATCTAGCTACCACTGCGCAGTTGTTTCTTATTGTCGATTTAGCCCAGAGGGCTTGTACCAGATCGCTATGTTTTATATATGTCATGTGCTGAATCTTTTATCGTTGTATGGATGTGATATTCTGCTGGAATGAGTTCTGTATGAGATAGCTGCTATTCCTGGGACTATCTCAAGGGTACAGGGAGTCGGATTCTTGTCGTTGAGAATCCGGTTCGTTTCAGTTGGTATCAGAGCCATACTTGACCGTAGCGCGTAACCCATAGAATGGAAACCTAGGACAGAAGCTCTAACAGAGTCTCTCATTCTATATGAAACTCCTTGAACTGTTTCAAAATTATATGCAGTAAATCTCAACTATTTGCAAATGTTTTACCCTTACCTTACCTTACTAACTTGCTAACTTACTAACAACCCTCTAACTATCTGGCAGATGGCAGCGAGGGCAGAAGATGATCGTCAGCAGGTCAGGACCACCGGAGTAGAATGTGGAGGCCTGGCAGTACTGTTGAGGGAGGTGCTCCGAGTTGTTGGGATAGACGTGGATAACGTCTTTTACGAGGGCTGGACCTACGGACCTCCCGGCTTGTGCTCCCCTTTGATGACGAAACGCAGCGACTTCTCCGGTTCGTCCTCCGGGATTGCTTCGGCCTTTCCCTTGAGCAAACACAGCCCCAAGTCCGGCACCCTGGAGGAGGATGCCGACCTCGGGCGCAGTTCGCCCATGGTAGGCCTCGGCGAAGGCGAATGGCGGAGGCTTCTTGATCACTTTGGTCGGAGCGAGGAGATCGCTAACCATGGCACGCAGCGGAGAGTCGCGGCGCTGCGACGAGGTGCGTGACGGAGTCCTGCCCCGCGGCTTCTCCTCCGTCATGCTGACGTCCGAGATCCGGAAGGCTCGCTCGTGAGCGGAATCGCCATTCCGGCTGACGTAGCTTGAGCCTTGGGCTGAGGAGATGCCCTTGGACGAAGAGGAGGCCATGGTGGCTGTGTTTGGCTTTAGATGAGACGGGAAAGTCGACAGAGAGTTCTGACTTTTTATTGGGGTTTTCCACGAACGAAAAACAGGATTCCCGACGTTTTCCTCGCGTGGATCGGGATATCTCCAACTGCAGATGAACCTGGGCGTGCATATCTGCCCCTGGGGCCAGGGGGGCCAGTTCGCCCGAACCAAAGGGTTCGGCCGAACTGGGCCTGTTCGCCCGAACAGGTCCCAGGGTCCCCAGGTGCGCGGCCCGATCTTTGGTTCGAAGATTTACTCGTGGATGACTTGGGTCAGGGTGGCTTTTGGATTTTTGAGAGGTTTTGGCCCAGAAGGATCGGAAGATGAAGGATTCGGGCCGGATTTCTACGGACAGGGTTCAGAGTTCTATGAACTCGACGACGTCTAAGTCGTCAAGTGGCGGTGGCTCGGGCTCTAAGAAAATCTTCAACCGCTGTCCGTTGACCTTAAAAGTGTTCCCGTCCTCACTTTGCAACGTGACGGCCCCGTGAGATGCAGCATGGATTACTGTGGATGGACCGTCCCACTTGCTTCTTAACTTCCCGTGCCCAAAAAGTTTGACACGAGAGTTAAAAACGAGGACTTTGTCTCCCAGCTTGAACGTTTTGATCTTGATCCTTTTATCATGCCATCTCTTGGTCCGTTCTTTATATAGCCGGGAGCTGTGGTAAGCTCGCTCTCTCATTTCATCTAGTTCGGCCAGTTGGATCTTTCGTTTGAGACCGGCAGCCAGAAGGTTCATACCCCACTTCCTAATTGCCCAGTGAGCTTTGAACTCCATCTCTACTGGTAAGTGGCAGGTCTTGCCATAGACTAGCTGATATGGGGTCATGCCTGTGGGCGTCTTATAGGCCGTACGATAAGCCCAGAGTGCATCCGGGAGCTTATCCTTCCATTGCCTACCCATCTCATTTATGGTCTTCTGCAGAATATTTTTGATTTTTTTGTTTGATGTTTCTGCTTGACCGCTAGTCTGAGGGTGATAGGGTGTAGCAACATTATGCTGCACCCCCAGACTTTGAAAGATACTTACAGAAGGTTGTATCGATGAAATGAGATCCGCCATCACTAATGACTTTCCTAGGAACGCCGAAACACGGAAAGATGTACTCATGAAACATTCGTCTAGATGTGTATAAGAGACAGGTCTGGGGGTGCAGCATAATGTTGCTACACCCTATCACCCTCAGACTAGCGGTCAAGCAGAAACATCAAACAAACAAATCAAAAATATTCTGCAGAAGACCGTAAATGAGATGGGTAGACACTGGAAGGATAAACTCCCTTTCTTATCTTTTATCTCAATATCGAACTCTTGGAGTAGAAGAATCCAGCGGATGAGTCTCAGTTTTGCATCCTTTTTGGTCAGAAGGTACTTCAGAGCAGCGTGATCTGAATAGATTATGACCTTGGCCCCAACAAGGTAGGACCGGAATTTGTCTATAGCAAATACGACCGCTAAGAGTTCCTTTTCTGTGGTCGCGTAGTTGAACTGAGGGCCAGTGAGCGTTTTGCTCGCATAATGCTTCTTGTCCTTAGTTTGACCCAACACAGCTCCTACCGCATAGTCGCTCGCATCACACATGATTTCAAATGGGATGCTCCAGTCGGGAGGCTGGATGATGGGAGCGGAAATGAGTGCCTTCTTGAGGGTGTGAAAAGCGGCGTAACACTCCTCATCAAAAACGAAGGGGGCATCTTTGGCTAAAAGATTGGTCAAGGGCCGAGATATTTGGTAGAAGTTCTTGATGAAGTGTCTATAGAATCCGGCATGACCAAGGAAACTACGGATTCCCTTAACGTTTGTCGGAGGTGAAAGTTGCTCAATCACTTCTATTTTTGCTCTATCTACCTCGATTCCACGTTCTGACACCCGATGTCCTAAGACAATTCCCTCTCGCACCATGAAATGGCACTTTTCCCAGTTCAAAACGAGGTGCTTTTCTCCACACCTCTGGAGGACCTTGTCCAGATTTTTCAGACACTCGGTGAAGGTCCTTCCATAAACTGAGAAATCGTCCATGAACACTTCCATAATCTCCTCAATCATGTCGGAGAAGATGGACATCATGCAACGTTGGAAAGAGGCAGGTGCGTTACACAACCCGAAGGACATACGCTGATAGGCATACGTCCCATAAGGGCATGTGAACGTGGTTTTACTCTGGTCTTCAGGATGGATGGGGATTTGGTGATATCCAGAGTAACCATCAAGAAAACAGAAGAAGGAGTGTTTGGCTAGCCGTTCAAGCATCTCGTCTATGAACGGAAGAGGGAAATGGTCTTTCTTGGTGGCTTTGTTGAGTTTACGATAATCTATGCACATACGCCACCCGGTAACAGTGCGCTGAGGAATGAACTCATTCTTGTCATTGCGCACTACCGTCATTCCTCCCTTCTTCGGAACGACTTGGACGGGGCTAACCCACTCGCTATTGGGAACTGGGTAGATGATCCCAGCGTGAAGGAGTTTGAGAACTTCCTTTTTCACGACCTCTCTCATGGCATTATTCAGCCGTCTTTGAGGTTTCCGAGATGGCATTGCTTCAGAATCGATCGGGATTCGATGGATACAGAGATTCGGGCTAATCCCTTTCAGGTCTTGGAGAGAATATCCTAAGACCGATCGATACTTCTCCAGAACAGTGATGAGTTGTTGGGTTTCTAATTCGAAGAGCTTATCACTGATGATCACTGGAGTTTGCTTATCCCCAAAGAGGAAGGCATACCAAAGTCCAGGTGGAAGCGGTTTGAGCTCGATCGGGGATGGTTTTGGAGTTTCACTTGTGTCGAGCTCAATCGGAGGGTGTGTTTCCTCTTCTTCCGAAAAGAACGGGAGATCTTCTTCTGGGATAGGCTGCTCTAAGTCTAGCAAATGAGCTGATCTAACTTCCTCTAGTGGGTCAGGATCGGGGTCTGGCTCTTGTGGGGTATTCAAGGACTGAGAATAAGAGACAGGGATAAGTTCGTTGCCGATCCTGAGCTCTACTAGCTGCTTTGTTGGTGCTTTTTCCAAGATCTTCTGGACTGGTCTACCTATGAAGATGGAATTTGTGGTGTCACTGGGTAGATCGAAGATATGGAAATCCATGAAGAGTTCAGGGTCGTTAATCTTGACGGGTGTGACCTGCAGGATCCCCAAACAATCCAGGATTCTTCCTAAAGTGAATTGTAGTCGTTTTTGAGAAAACGACCACGGTACACCAGGGAATTGGTTGTGCACCAACGAGCTAGAAATTATGTTGATTCCGAGGCTCGGGTCGTACCCGATTTCTTTGTCTTTGCCCAGGACCTCACAGTATGTCCTTTGAATCTTTCTGGGCATTTTGACGACCTCGGTTGAGGCTTCGGCCTCTTCTAGCCACTCCCGACTCATGATAGCAGAGAGGCGTCCAAGGTATTCTCTCTGATATTCAAGTTCTTCCTTGTCGAGGGCTTGGTCTATGGGCTCTACATGACATTCTCGAGGAAGGTCTGCTATACTCCCGATGTCTTCGAATAGATCATCGTCAAAGTCATAGGGAGTAGTGTAGAGTGCATCATAGTAGGCTGGGCTAGAATATGATTGTGGTTCGTAATGAGCTTCTGGTATGGACGGAACAGAAGAGCTGATGGATTTGGACTGGATTTGTACTGTGTAACGCCATAATTTTGCCTATTTAAAATTTTTAGTAATTAATTGAATATTGTGAGTTCAACTCGGAGATTCATGAACACGCTTCATAGACGCGCAAACAATCACAAACAACACACAATAAATAAAAACAGTACACCAAACAGTAATAAAATACGATATAAAGGTTACTAACGTGTAGTACTATCGCTACGAACGCGTGAGCGTAAGAATCGCTAAAATCGGATTTACGGTTAAGAAGATATAAGAGTTTCAAGGTGCAGGGACCTATTCGTAACACTATAAATAAATTACGGGACTAAACAGTAAAGCTGTCTCTTATACACATTACCTTGGAGACTGGGAAGAAGTTTAGGCAGAATTTTTCCTTGAGAACTTCCCAACTCCCGTCCATAGTACTGACGGCCAGAGAGTATCATTTCTTTGCTATGAAGCCGGGGCGTAGCTCATAGCCAGGTGTGGATATGGGATGTGATGATGGTGGTGGCTCCAAATAATCGCCCTTCGGAGCCGAGTGTTGGCGTAAGGTGAGGGTGGAATCCATGTAATGGATGGTGGTGGGGTACACGGACAACTTGGGTTCGGAATCAGAACAGCTACCGTCCCCGGCAACGGCGCCAGAAAGCTTGTTGGCACTCCTTACGGCCTACAGATAAATCCGCAAGCGGACGGATACCGATGTAGCTTTCACCCGGGAGTATTCCAAGGTATCGATTTCCACGGAGAACGAGAAGTGGACTGATTCTAAACTAAGTTGTCCTAGGTAGATGGAATGGAGTGAATGGTATGGATGAGGTGGATGACAACAACAAAGAGAAGAGGAGTGATAGGAGGGTAGAGAGGGTGATAATAAACAATAGCAAGAGGGCTGTCACCACCTTACGGCTACCACCTCCGTTGCGACGGGCGGATTCTGAGCTAGTATCAAGTACAGGCACCATGCCTAAACTAGTCGACTAATACTTATCTACTGCAGACAGATAAGCAAACAAGCTAAGCAGCTAGCATACAATTATACTATACTACTAAGCATTGAACGCAGAACGATGCAAGTAAAGTAAGTAAGGACTGAATGCTCAATTAATCAGAGAGAGATATAAGGAGTACCAGACATGCCCCGGATGTTACTCGAAGTGTAGTCGCATCCGTAGAGGTACAGCTAGAAGAGGGGCCGACACTCCGGCTCCTCTCTCGGACGCTCACCTCTCCTCTCTCCCTATTCTACTTGATACAAGTGGCGGAACTTTGCAACGCTCACTTCTCTCTTGTGTTGTGTGTTTTTGCAGGTGACCAGGGCCCTCTATTTATATCCAGCAAGGACGGTGGTAGTAGAGTGGCAGGCAAGGCAGCTGGAGGCGGTAGAGGGTCGGTTCGGCCGAAGATCTCGGTTCGGCCGAACCGAGGGATCCACCGACCTGGCCTCCAAGGGCCAGGATTGCCCCTAGGAGGCGGTTTCCCCCCTTCGGCCGAAGTGGGCCCGGCCTGCTGCTGCACCGCCTTGAGCTGCACACTTGCTGGGCCAGCTCTTGGGGTCGGTTGGCAGGTCGGCATCTAGCCTGGGCTGAGGTGGAGGGCCTCCAATGGACTTCGGGTCTTTGTTGGGTTGGATACGGGTCGCCGGGTGACGTGGCGGAAGCCCAGGATGAGTCGGTGCTGATGTTGACGGCTTCCGACGGCACGTATGGCTAAGGGGGGTAACCGGCCGAAACGCGTCATTCGGCCGAATCGGTCATTTCCGATCCCTATAGCCTGTGTTTCTCCATTTTGTACCTGCACATGGGACAATCACCAAAACTCGTGGAAATAGTCAGTAGTAAGCCCTATAGCTATGGTGTGTGTCTCCGTTGTGTTCATTTTATACTTGGTTGGAGGTCGGAAATCGGTCCGTAACGACCGCCAACAACCGGTTTGGTAAACCGGTCTGACCGCTTTTCTACTGGTTTTGAGTTACACCTCAAAACCGGTCTGACCGGTTTTGGGAACCGGTCTGACCGGTTTAGGTACTAACAGTGGAAAAAGTTTTGTTAATTGCAGATTCACCTATTCACCCCCCTCTAGGTGACATCAAGGTCCTTTCAGGTGGTACTACCAGAAAACCATCAACCGAAGGCTCGGCGTGATGGAGACGATATCCGGGTGCGTCGGTAAGCTTCGAAGCGGGGGACACGCGGCGTGATCGAGGAGCTTGCGTCGGAGGTAAGCAAAGCCCGATGGATGCATGTCCGCTCGATGAGTCTATTCATGTATTGACCAAAACGCCCCTGCGTGGGCTTGAGTTGTAACTCCTAGTGTAGGGGCACTTCGGTCATTTGTCCGGAAGGCACTATATATAGGAGGAGTGGCTGATTGGACAGCTATCTTTTTAGCTTAGTTGGGTGGGAGTGATCTTTCTTTCTTTGGGTGCTCTTGGTGAGAGGTAGAGAGGAGAGATTTGGATCTTTGAGTGCTCTTTTTACCATCTTAGTTTTGATTGTTGTTAGGAGTGGCTTGTAACCGAACCTCATGTGGTAATCCAAAATCATTTTCGTGCTATAGATTGTGTCATTGCAAGATCTGAAATTTATCTTTTTTGGATTTTCGGAGCTATTTTTGGGGGATTTTCGTGGTCACATTGATTCTTCGTTTCTAGACCGTTTGGCTTCGGATTTGTTTGAGAGGATGATGGGTGAGTGCCTTGCGTCTCTTTGTGGATGAATCTTGCCCCCTCAAACGCCGGGAATCGGTCTGGGCAAACGCCGGGAATCGGTCTCGATTTGAAGTTTTGTGGATGAACTCGAGTTGGGTGTGTTCTTCGGTTCGATCCAAAATTCGTTGTGAATACTTGAGATTTTTTGGATCTATTTCACAGATCTATTAGCCCTTGGAGTTGTGAACATTGTGCTCAAGTTTCGTGCGAATCCATGGAGTATTTTGGAAGAACTTTTGATTTGAAGTAAGTGTGCTATTCTTTGTGTTCTTGCGTTTTGTTTCTGTTCTTCCTATGCAGGTTCGTGCGAGCAGGAGGCGGCGCGGTTCGCGAGGCGGAGCAGCAGCAGCGCTCGCGCAGCAGCAGCGCGAGCTGGCAGGCCCAGGCCAGGCCGCAAGCTAGGCCCGGCAGCTGCAGCGCAGGCATCGCGGCCCAGGAACGAGCGCGCAGCAGCCCAGCGCTGCAGCTGGTGCGTGCGCAAGGCAGCAGGGCAGGAACAGAGCACGCAGCAGCAATTCAATTTGCAAAATCTAGGTGCTGTCATTTCCTTTTCAACTATTGAATTGTCCCTTCCAAGCTACAGGAAGCAATCATTGTTTGCTAAATTAATTATTGCTTGGGCCCTGTTTAGTTCCCCGTCCCATCACTAAACTTCTAAAAATTCTCTCTCCAAACTTCACTTTTCACCTATCACATCAAATCCCTCTCCTCATACATGGAGCACTAAACGTGGGTAAATAAAAAAACTAATTGCATGGTTTTGATGTACACGACGAGACGAATCTTTTGAGCCTAGTTAGGTCATGGTAGGACAATGTTTACCACAAACAAACGAAAAGTGCTACAGTGCGCTACAGTGTCTGATGTGACTTTTTCACCCTCACTTTTTACCTCTTTCAATGGAACTAAACACCCCCTTGAGCTTACTTGTTTGGTCGGCAGGAGTAGAGCGGATTAGTTTATTTCCTATTAGCTTTTGCTTGCTTGGCTAGTGAATTAGCTTGCTCTCTTAAAGTACTTGATGATCTGTGTTTAGCTTTTATTTAATCATTGCTTTAAGTACAGATTGTTTGGGTTGGCCGGTTAGCAACATTAATTGCTCTTTGTGATGAAAGCTAAATTAACTGAAGTTTGAGCTTAATCTTTCCGCTACTTAATTAGTGCTCTTGTTAATTGTTTTGCTTCCGCTATACTTTGAGAAATTCCTAATCGTTCCTAGGGTGAGTTGGTCACTAGTCGGCTTGTGTCACCTTGACGATTAGAAGAGAGGCGTGTTGGGTTGTATTTGGGATATAGGCCACGATTCTTGACAAGGATTTTTGTCGGCTCCCATTCACCCCCCTCTGGTCGCCATTTCGGTCCTTAACTCTTCTTTGTGAATATTTCCTCATCATAGTACAATCCACTTGCTCGGTTTCTAACAGCTTGCTCGGCCAAAATATTTTATTCTTTTCAACACAAACCAAATTTGCAAGCTCTGTGACCATGGCCAATTCCTCATAATTCATAAAAGACTTGTTATCCATTCAAAAATCACCAGTTCATTGGGAATCCGTAAAGTTGGCCATCAATGACAGCGATACATGAAAGAATGCAAATTAGGTGGCGTGTGCAGTCGTTTTGCAATGCAACCACTAATAAACTTGAAAAATATACAAAGTACCAGCATCACAACCATGGTTTATATTTTTTATGAAATTTTAACCGGAATTATCGAAATTTCTTGTTTCTCGGTGGGGTCTGAAATTTTTTTAGACCAAAATTTTGTCCACTGAAACTATGCACCTTGTTAAACATGTAATGTATTGTCATATTTCTTTGCTGTTATATACATAATCATGATGTATAATAGTTTAGAGACCATTTATAGTAAAATCATGCAAAAACAATTTGTAGGAAAAATATTTCGGTCTGATATTCCTGACATTTCTTATTTATCAATCGGGACGGAAAAAATTCTTTACTAGAATTTGAAACCTTGATCACAACTCAGGTTATTCATCTGAGAGAGTCTATTAAGATAAATATGAGTATAGGACCTGATATCAATCATGCTCCATCTTTACCACACAATTTGAGCCGGTGTGATTGGTTGCCATCTTTTGCATCATTCATTTGTTAATCAATCTTTTACAACAAAATTCAAGAAGAAAAACATGGAATGACATATGTATCGCTCGTGTTATCCTTTTCAATTCAATAATTCTAGTATTGGAAATGATTATCTAAAATTGCAACGAAGGCAATAATAATTTCTAAATGTAAACTATTATTTCCCCGCAACCAGGAGTGGAGCCAGGGCCCATGCTGCAGCACAGTCCTGGGCAGTTCATATCAAGCAAATACTTACAGCTCATAGCTTCAAATCAACAGAATTTAGCTCAAATCTAGCTGATTCGAAGCACTTATCCATAGATCCAGCCCTTGTTGGAACCCATTTCTAACTCCGCCCCTGCCCGAAGAAATGGTATTCATTATGCTTCATGTAGAGTGTAAATCTTCCATGTTTCTTGTCCCATTATCCATAAAAATGCAACGAGTTTCTAGAAACCAGGTCAACATCCTACAACAAGAACAAAACTCACATTTAATTGGCATTTTGTTATTTCAACACAAAATGACCAAAATAAAAGGATCAGGATTTGCCTCCATTGTGAGGGCAATGTACCTTGAGACATTCAACTCAGCAGCATAATCTTGCAAGGTGGTCCTTCCTGATTCACACGGGATTCCACATGCTCCAAGCTACTGGACTTTAGCCATTTAGGGTGTGGCACTCAACTACTTCGCCTAGCAGCACAACACTTGTATTGCTCTCCCACAACCCCGTTTTCACGATTTAGGCTGCTCCCATTTCGCTCGCCACTACTGAGGGAATCACTTTTCCTTTCCTTTTCTCTAGCTACTAAGATGTTTCAGTTCACTAGGTTTTCTCTTGCCTGCTCACAAATTCAACAGTGGGGATCTAATTTCAGATATAACTTATCAACTGTGGCCAGTTCTAGCAAGTATCTGATACTTTGCAAGGACACCGGGATAGAGATTCAGACTCTCATATCATCGCCTCCACACTGTAAGATCATATTGTCTTTGTGGGCTCCAAGTCAACAACTCAAATTTGAAAAAAAAATCTGCAGTTCCAGCAAGACAACAAAAGATTATTCATTTCAGACATCTCTATGAAAACACATAGTCATGTGACATACTGTATTTATCAAATAATATGAGCTGGTTTATTGATTGTCATCTTTTGTCTGGTTAAGCGTGTGACTGGCTTACTGCATTCCATCATTGACTTGTTTATTATAAAATAGTGGATGAACTAAAACCAATGGTAACTAGCTTTTTCCCCCAATCGATAATTCTAGGAATAGAAACAAATATCTAAACTATAAATGCAGACAAGATTTTAGTAAAATTAGTCTGTTGCTACCTTGCCCATTCTTGTCTTCAGTTGAGAGTGAATAAATGAATAATGAAGCACAGTGGCAATGAATTTCTCAAAAGAACAATGTTGGGATCACGGCAACCAGTAAATATGTTACAGTGAGTGCACATCATTAAACCTGACTAACTTTAACATACAACTCACAGAAAAAAAATATCATTGGCTTCAGTAAAGAGGTGTAATAAAAACAGTACTTTGTTGACAAGTATTCTTTTTCCAAAATCTTGCTGTGAAAAATCCAATAGCGATGAAATATTTAGTGAGCAAGGTGGATTTGTTTAACTTCACCACATTTCAGGGCAACCTTAATGTATTCATTTGAAGATATCAAGACTTGTAATATGATGATGCTTACATCACTGCTCATTCATGGAACAATAACTGCACTACTCATCCTGATTGGTAGGAGTATTACTTATCCTGAAGAAGCATGCCATGTAAACAAGGCAAATAATGGTAACTGCTATTTACATGAGAGGTCTAGGAGCTGCAGTGGATCACTCTAGCTAGCAGCTCTTATAGTAGTACAAAAAAATTGTCTAATAACCCTGTAAATTAAAATCAAAAATTCACAATAAGTAATAAGAACCATAGTGCAGGGAACTAAATTTCCGCTGAGTAGCAACGTGGTCCCATTCTTTATATTTCCATCCATTCATATCACCTTTTTAGACTAATCAATTCATATCTCTAGCTAGGAAGTGGAAACTGCTCATATTCAACATGTGACCAAACTTCCAATTCAACAATAGCCACCTCAGGCCATCCTGATCTTTCAGCTAACCAAGTGCCAGTGCATCAAGCATACACTTTTAACTAAGATTCATGTTTGTCGATGGCGTTTTAGTGTTGACCCGAAGACACAACCTTTGTCCTTTGATGATCAGCAAGAGCAGAGAGAACCATTTGTTTGGGCATGATTTGCTACCCCTCTGTTTCATTAGGTGGATGGAACTGAACCTGTCGACTATTATCTTGGGGTAGAATTGGCGGAGCATAAATTCTCGGGTGAGTCTTCTCTGCAGTACTGCAGAGGGACTCACCCACTGAATGTTCTGCATTCAATGTGGCTGCTACTATCTGTGACATCTGACATAATTGGTCACACCTGCAACATTCAGAATTTTATTTCTACCATGAGCACACCTTCAACATTACTCCAAGTGGCCTAGAATTTTATTGCTGACAACCTGAGAGCAACAAGAGAGGAATCACAAACTCGCTGAAGCTTCATTAGTGAACATAATATTACTTCTCAACAACAGAGAGAAACCACAGTGTTTGTTCAGATTGGTATGATCAAATGCAGCTGGATTTTCCAATAAACCGATATTTGGCAGGGAGCACTGTTCCGTGGGTATTTTCCTTCACTTGAGAAGACAGATGAGAGCAATGAAATGGTTGAAGCTTCAAGTAAGAAATCCTTCTCATAGATTTTAGATAGATAAGTTCCAGCCTTCACTATTTCTCCTTCTGTCAATAATCACTTGACCACAGAATTTAACAAACGGAGTTGGGAGGGAAGCCACTCTTCTTCATTGATGAAAACAGATAGTCGGACTCATCCAGTAAACCTTCGTTTGTGAGATTTTTCAACATAAGGTTGAATCGAAAAAAAGGAACCAGCCTTTTTCCAGAAATTAAAGCAAACAAACTCTTGGCTTCTTCTATTCTCCTTGCTTCAAACATTGCCGCAATCATAATATTCAGAGTTACAATATCAAACTTCATGTTCATAGCACACGATCTCTGGAACAGTGTCGTTCCTTCGTTAAAGAAATTATTTTAAAAAGACCATTAAGAATAATATTATATGTGCAAATGTTTACTGTTATTCCACTTTCAATCATAATTGGAATATTTTCATGGCAGTAACAGTTATTATATTATTTCTCCCTCATTAAACGAAAACAAAAAGTGCAACAGTTGTTATATCATATTTGACTACATTTATATAAAATATTTATTGACATTTATGATATAAAATAAGTATTATAAAATCGATCCTGCAATATTTTTTATACTAAATCTATCTATACTATAAAGATCTAAAACTTTCGAGGGCGACGAACCCACAAATCATTGAAACAATTTTATCTTCAAACTATGCTTGACTAAACAGTTCATGAAAAAAAAAACATGCGCTTGCATAGAATCGTCGATTTCGTAACCAATACAGTCTCTGGATAACTATCCGTTATATAATCTTATTTTCTATTAAACGTGTGTTTCTATTAAACGTGTGTATCGCACGTGCGTTCTAGCTAGTATATTTAAAGATATAAATATTATTAACTTTAAAACGAGAAGTATATTATTTCTAGGACGGAAGGAGTATATCTTTGATTCCTTTAAGGAAGTGAAGAGTTATGTTTTTTTTAATATCTCATTTTATTATGTAAGAAGAAAGGACGTTGCTACTCCAAAATTATACTGAACCCAAAGAAAAGTTAAAATTTAAGTATCCACTTAGTCCTAAATTATATTTTTTATCTTTTTATTACATATTAATTCATTTTCGCTATATTTAAATATATATGTATGTCAAAAAACATAAATATTTGCTTTTTTAGAATTCCATAAATATTTTCTACGTCTATAAATATTTGCTACGTCGACTACATCAGATGCGGGCCAACGAACAATCGACGACACACAATAATTTTTATTTATTTGAGCACAACGACACACAATACATGACTATGATATATTAGCTTTTTTTAAGATTACACAGTACAACGCAGACGCTCACACACGCACACACACTCACCCCTATGAATACATGTACGCGAACCCTACCCCTATGAGCACCTCCGAAGGACTGAGCAGATTACCGGCAGATCTGGAGATTCCCGAAGTCACCATTGACACCTCGTTGTCGACGGGAACGCCGCTTACCACTTAATGCATAGCGCCGGTAAATCCTGGTAAATACCAGGAATAGGTGCGAGCACCAGGATTTGAACCCTGGTGGGTAGCGTCCCACTGAACCGTCCTACCATTGGACTACAAGTCCAATCGCTATGATATATTAGCTATGCAGCAAGCAAGCCCAATTTAAACTAACAAATAGCCCAGGCCCAATTTCAACTAACAAACAGCCCAGGCCCAGCACAAATAAGCCCAATTTTAACACCCGTACACTTCTTGTTGACGTCCATATTGACAGCCCTGACATGTGTTGCTGCCACGTGCCACCCCCTTTGATCACATCCCCCATTGAATACGACTCTTAACTCTGTTAAGCAATACATGATCTTTCTAGAACAGAAATCATAGCGTGTCGTGTATCAAAGGTAAAAGGAATGATTAGCTACCTACTGTCACAATCTTATATAATTTATTTACAAATACATTTTACGGAAAAGTTGTGGATAGAACATGCATGTACACACCGAAGACGACCGTGATTCCTTTTTATTTTATATCAGAAAGAAAGAGCATCATGTGAAGTTGATTTCTGGCATAAACATCTTTTTTTTTGTCTTGTGTCGAGATGGTTGATTTGTCATGCAGCGTACTTACCACGTGGAGGCGGGCTACGCGGCTCAATCATGGAAATGCGACGGTCATTTCCCTACAAGGCAATGCAAGAAGGAAGCATCCCCGAAGCCCTCAAGACGAATCATTTTTTTTCGGGTACAAGACGCAGCAAATTTGGCAGCATTCATTTCTCGTTGTATAATCGTTTTATTTTTTAGGTTCCATCTCTTTGATTACATGGTAAAATCATATATAGTTATGGACTATATATGTAATCAAGCAAATGCAACCAAATGTACGTGGCTGGTAGATCTTGACCGGATCAGATACCACGTGTGAACTTACTTGTTAATTAATTGGCGCATATATTATCATATAATACGAGTAGTAGACATATGATTGGTGGCAATGCTCAACAAAATAAAGCATCGTTTTATGGATGGCTTAATGCATACATTGGATAATAAATTAAATAATGTTCTTATTTGCAATTAACTACTACCTCTGTTCCAAAATATAGGTCGTTTGTCTTTTTTACCACAAATTTGACCTCTCATCTTATTCAAACAATTTATAAAAATATAATCAAATTTAAGATTTTTATTAATAAAGCAAGCCACCACAAAAAATGTAATTATTTACATAAAATTTTGAATAAGATGAGCGGCCAAATTTAAAGTAAAAAAGTGAAACAAATTATAAATTGAAACGGATGAAGTAACTCAAAGCATGGAGGCTAAACAAAGATTATTATTCAGAATAATGCAGGATCGTCACACGAAGAACTCTTGTTATGAGATGCTTTTTGCCACAAATGGGTATTTTTCTTTGCAAAATGCCATCATAGATTGATGAGAACGCCATATATCACTGAAAGAATATCATTGATTATTTCTTAAAATAAATAAAAAAAATGTGAGTATCTGTACTGAATCGATAGCGCGAACTCAGGTTTGAAGGTTACACCTACAGACATATGTTTAGTTTGCGACGTAGGAGTATGCAAATTTTAGGGGTTACATAAGTGCCCCTGTAATACCTTCTCTTACCATTGTTCGTACACACACAGTGCTGTGTCACGTACGCCCTCGATGGCATGGTTTCACCGACCGGCGCGTACGTCCATCGGAATATCGGATCGATAATATATATACGAGTACTGGTCCTCCCCGCCCGGTTCCAGACGTACTCGACGCGACGCGACGCGACACAGTGCCATGCGCCCACCGCGAGAGGCGCCGAGCCATCGCGCCCTGGCTGGCCGGCTGGCTGGTCCAGGCCCGCCCGTGGTGCTTCATGATGGGCCAAGGCCGGAGAGGGACTGAGGAATTCAATGGGATCCGTCTATCGGGCTGCATGCTGTTTGCGCTGCAGCACCAGATTGGTACGGTACGTCCGGACGGCTACTTCCAATTAATCCCTCTCTTGTCCTAAAAAAAATAATCCCTCTCTGTTTTTACTCAAAAGAATTAATCCCTCTTTGTTTTAATCAAAAAAACTTAATCTCTCTCTGTGCTACTCTTCTTCTAGACTGCATCAGGAACAAAAGACAACTACAGACTTGTTTAGATGAAATAGAGATTATAAAAATGTAGATAGTATATGTATACATTTAAATAGAGATTCTAAAAATGAAGCTGGGTTGTTTGGATCCTCGAACTACACAGCGGTTAGAGAGTTGGTGGTTGTGCATATAATCTTTCATGATAGCTGGGTTGAAACATATAATTGGATTATGAGAGTACGGGTGATTGAATTCTATAATCTGGGCTCACAACTGTCCATCACGATCCAACGAAATAAATGTGTTCTTGCATTAACAAACGACACGACGCATTATTTTTTCCAAGGTCTTAGTAATGATTATTGCAGTGCCGCGGTGCTCGATGAAGAATGTGGCCGTTCGTCCCTCTAAAGACCATATTCAAATCATTATTGGTCTACGTCTACTGCCTCGTCCCTCCAATAATGAGAGAATATCGTTTCTTTTTTTTTTGCTTTGACCACCAATATAATGGATTTGTCTTCGAATTAATTAATTTCAATGGAGCACTTTACATCTAGTGATAGTACTTATTTTTTTAATCAAAATGATATTGTATGATGCTGACACCCTTCCCAAAAAAATATGTCGCTGACACGGATACGAAAAGACTTTCATTATATTTTTTAGGGAAAAGTCTACTTTAGTATTTTACAAGCTTTAATCATCACAGAAGTCTGATTTTTCTCTTACAAAACCAGACATTATAGGACATAAAACTTTTGAAACCATGCAAATTTGGACCTTTAAGTGGTTTCAGAGGTGGTTTATTAAAAAAAACATGACTAATTCAATTAAAATTCAAAAATATTAAACATTTAGTATAAAAATTCTAAAAATGAAACCTATATGTTGTGGAGTTATTTGGATCCTATTTATTCTTGTTCCTCGTTTTTTTTACTGCTTCTAGACATACTTATTATTTATGTAAATTATTGTTTTGAAATTGAGCATAAACATACATGTTACATTTTTACATTTTCGTTGCTAATTTGATAAATTTCTGATTTAAAATAAATTAGTTTTATTTTTTAAAATTCAACCATTTTTTTTGAAAATCAGGAAAATAAAAAATCATCATTAAAACCACCTAGAGCTCCTAATTTGAAAGGTTTCGATAGTCAGATAACTTATGGTGTCTGGTTTTATAATAGATCGTTGAAAATTGGACTTTAACGATGGCCTCCCAAGTTTGGGTAAGACAACCAATTAAAAACCCACACTAAGAAAATCAAACTTCCCTAGCCCGTAATTTCTTAGTATTATTTTTTAATAAATTCATCATCTCTCATCTCTACCGATCATGTCTTTTTTTATCTATCACGAAGACACGGTCATATCTTGGTAGTGCACGTATATCCTACCAAAATCCATGGATAGAAACAAGACCTACCCAAGCAAAGTCGATACCAAGCCCATGAAAAGGAAAACCGAAAGACCACCCAGTCCAAAAGGTGTTCTTCATTAAAAAGAAAAATAGAAAAATAACGATAGCAGTACGTACGTGTTCCACAAACGTGTAGCATGTTGACATCTGATTGTGAATAAAAAAACATCCCTAACTTCTCTACCGCATGCGGGCGGATTTGTTTCTGAACATTATTTGGACACCCAGTCAGCAGCAGAACAGTAGAACAGTACTGCTCTCCGTCTCCCCGTTGATCTCGCGCTACAAACCACGGGCTCACACTGTGTGCTTCCGGTCGGTGTCAGCCGCCGGCCATGCCATGCCATGGCACCATGCATGGGCACGCAGCGTTGGCAGGCCGTAGTAGTCTCCATCCATCGCCGCCTTTCCCGTGGGCAGGGCACGGGAGCCAGGCGGCCGGAGTCCGGCCGTGCGCCTCGGCATTTAGAGCTCCCCGACGTCGGCTCGGCTGCCCCCATCGGCCAGCCGCCAAGGCACTTTACTAACCGCCACTGTGCTTCTGGCTTAACGCCAAACAGTGGTGCCGGCTGGTCCAGCACGGAATGGGTGGTGTCAGGCACGCATTGCCTGCACAGTCTCCGGCCTTCCTCCCCCAAGACTGCTTGTCTTTGTCTCTTACCTTCGGCGCCACCCGAATCGATCGCATGGGTTTAGCACAAATCTAGGGATCAATTAGTAGGTATCAGCCCGGTAAGAAATATATATAAGTATATGGACCCGATGTGTAGCTGGGCCAAATGCAATCCCATCAGGCGACGGAATGAAATCATGTAATCTCTCTATTTTAAAATAGGAAAAAGTCTGTTTTTGACCATCCAACTCTGGCCTCAGTTTGGTTTTGGCCATTGAACTTCAAAACCGGGTATCTTTGGCCATTCAACTATCAAAACCGTTCAAATTTGGCCATCAGGGCGGTTTCGATGAGCGGCTTTAATTTTTTATTTACAATTTAGTCTTTAGATCTTAAAATGATTAATACTTTTTGCTCGTACCTCTAATTTAGGTGATTCTTACGGTCACGCATTTATAACAGCGAGCTTTATCTTTTAAAATAGTCACTATACTATTTTATCACTATTTAATATATTATTTTTATGTTGTTGTGTAAAAACACCAATATAAGAAAAGCAAAACAAACGGTTAGAAAATAATATGCCCATGACTTTAAAAGGTAAAGCTCATCATTACTAACACATGACCATAAGAATCTCTTGAATCAAATATACTAAAAAAATAGCAATAATTTGAAGATGAGCTACTTTTTTGGATTTTTAAAATAGTTCTTGGATCTTCAAATGATTATTATTCTTTTCTCGTACATCCGATTTAAGTGATTCTTGTGGTCATGCATGCATAACGATGAGATTTATCTTTTAAAGTCATAGACATATTATTTTCTAACTGTTTATTTTATTTTTCTTATATTGGTGTTTTTACCCAACAACATAAAAATAATGT
The DNA here is from genome assembly GCA_900205405.1 of Echinochloa crus-galli. NCBI lineage: Eukaryota > Viridiplantae > Streptophyta > Magnoliopsida > Poales > Poaceae > Echinochloa > Echinochloa crus-galli. The sequence goes on from OAMR01000078.1 coordinate 3,212,145, forward strand.
TTTAAATAGTGATAAAATAGTATAATGACTATTTTAAAATATGAAGCTCACTGTTATGAATGCGAGACCGTAAGAATCACCTAAATTGGATGTGCGAGCAAAAAGTAATAATCATTTGAAGATCTAAGGACTAAATTATAAATAAAAAATTAAAACCATCCATCAAAACCGCCCCGATGGCCAAATTTGAACGGTTTTGATAGTCGGATGGCTAAAGATACCCGATTTTGGAGTTCGATGGTCAAAACCAAACCGAGGCAAGATCTTAATGGTCAGTAATGGACTTTTTCCTTTAAAATATATATCGTTTAACTTTTTTAACTCTAAATTTGACCGTTCGTCTTATTCAAAAATTTATGTACATTATCATATTTTTTTATGGTGGCTTCTTTATCTATATACTATATATAAAGATCCAAAACTTTCACTTCATCCATCAGACCATTGTAATTTTACAAAACCCCCTAATATTTATAGAAATCAACCTACGGTTCTTTAATACGTTGTAATTTTACGAAAAACCTCTAATATATCCGTATTTTCTATTAAACGTGTGTGTCACACGTGCGTTCTTACTATTAATAAAAAGTCTTCAAAAATGTCTTAAATTTGACTATTTTCATAAATTTTTTGAATAAGACGAGCAGTCAAACTTGTGGTATAAAAAGTCGAACGACCTACATTTTGGAACAGAGGTACTCGTTGAAAAACGTGGAGACGAGAATGCTTTTCATTTGCTTGATGAAACAAAATTTTCCTTTATCTAAAAAATCACTCTTTATAAGTATCCTCTTGCATCTTTCTGGGCAAAATGCAAATACAGGAATGTATCACACCTGGTACAGGTTCGAACCAGAGTTTCCACTCTACCAGGTGAGGCGATAGGGCTAGTCTAGCATCTGCCTCAAAAAATACATGGCATTCTAAACATTCATGTATTTTATGTTACTTGTGTCAGGATAATGTTATTTATGATACTAAAACTTCAACTGTCAATTTGGTATGAAAATATTGTATTTAATGTGAGATTACACACTAATATATATATATATATATATATATATATATATATGGAAGTGTTGTTCGTGATGAACTTACAAATGATGTTTTAATTTTCCGAATTCTTTATATTCTGAATTGGTGGTCCAGGTTAAAACAATGCCATGTTGACGTTGTACAAAAAGAAAGTATCAGAAACATTTTGTCAGAAAATAAATATTATATAATTTTCCACTTAAGTAGTGAAAATTAGTTTTAGTTATTATAGATGTTATATTGCATTCATTATATAAAAAAGAGTAAATTGCACCCACCATACAACAACTTGTATGGTTGTATTGCTTTGGTCCAATAAGTTGCAAAATATGCAAACACATACACGAACTTGTTAAGTGTGTGCATCTACGGTCAAATCTATGTCGTAGAGCCTATTTTGCCATGGTGGCGCACCGTATGGACTACTGTTTGGATTACAAGTATTAATTCTAAGGTGGTGAAGGACAAAATACAAAATTAATTAAGCAAAGACAATGATATTATGCACTGCATAAATGGCACCTCTATGCCAAAATAATATTTCTTAAACTTTATAATTTACAAATATGTGATCAATAAAAATATTCAGAATGTTTGTGTGGGGGTTTGATAAATAATTGTGCATGAAGAGTTGTACATTTTCATTGACTTTGGAACAGATTTAAATACCCTATCTTTGGTTGCATGTCCCACAAAACAAGTAATATAGAAAACTCTTGCTGCATTGGTTCCATATTTCATCGTATAGAAATATTAGATAATCATATGGCCTAATGCATCAGTTTGATACATTATGGAACAACGCAGATAGTAGAGGCGTTAGGAAAGGTCACTGGACATAATTTTGCATTTTAGCGTTTCATTACCTCAAAATCAATACTTGTGACTCAAGTTAGGACACACTGGTATGCCACAATGATAAAATACACTCATGGTGTATATATGACTGTATATGCACAAACTTGACAAGTTTGTGTATCCGTTTGCACGTTTTGCAACTTGTTAGACTAAAGTGATACAATCGTGCAAGTTATTGTATGGTAGCTGTAATTTACTCTATAAAAAATTGAAAAGCATAGGTATTTGTGTATAGATTATGTACATGAAAGAACTTGTGCGAGTGGGGTGGGAGTATGAGACATTATGTGATTCACATAATCAGCAAAGGTTAAAGAAATAAAGAAAAAATCTAAAACCAAAAGGAAAACAGAATATTGAAATTATCACAATTTTACTTGTAGTTTTTACTATAGAATTGCAATACAATAATTGATCGATAGGTCCCTCATAGAAAAAATGGAACCATGGTTTTAATCATAGGCATCTATATAGGAATACATTTCCATATATTACAGCTAACGAACAGCTCCGTGAGGTTCCCATTTTTACAAAATGCATGACTAGACCATAGAGAAATACTGAAATGCTTGAGCAAAGGATAGCTGGACATGAAAAAATGTATCACCCTAAGTTACACGACCGACAAACTTATGTATCATGGCATATAGTAC
>OAMR01001501.1:9466-30010 GCA_900205405.1 Echinochloa crus-galli
AGTTTGGCCAATTAGAGTTTGAATTCAAATTTAGAATTTGAATTCAAACCAACCAAAAATCCAATTAAATCCAAATAACTCCAAATCACACTATTTCATCCTTAGCACTTCAAATTGATTTTAAATTTCAAATTTAAATTGCCTAGGAATTTAGGAAGCAAATAGAAGGTACTCTTATATGTTTGTTTGCATGCACACAATTTCTCCAAAATTTTTTTAAATTCGAATTTTTGCACTCAACAAAACCTATAGGAATTTTTGGGTTGTTACAGTCTCCCCCCCTCACAAGAATCTCGTCCTCGAGATTTGTGATTACCTATGGTTTAAACAAGTGGGGGTATTTCTCCTTCAGTACTGACTCCTTCTCCCAAGTGGCTTCCCTTTCTGAGTGATTGCTCCACTGCACTTTGCAAAACGGGATAGTTGTGCTTCTGGTCTCTTTGAATGCTCTGTCTAGTATCCTCTCTGGGTACTCCTAGTACTCCAAGGTGTCCTGTAGGTCTAATGCCTCTGTTTTGATCTCATGTTCTGGTACTCCTTTTAGTTGGTTCATTTTAAGCATAAATACTACTTTAGATGAATCCCAGATGTATCCCAAATTAATTAATGTAAGGCATCATAAAACAGTAATAAATATCATCTTCTAATCATAAAAGGATCCAGGCCGCTCGTGACCCTGAGCCGGGCTATCATGATAGATCGTACACCTGTCTCTTATACACATCTCTGCATTAGCACTTTTAGTTGGTTCGTTTTAATCATAACTACTACTTTAGATGAATCCCAGTTGTATCCCAAATTAATTAATGTAAGTCAACAATAAGCAGTAATAAATATCATCTTCTAATCATAAAAGGATCCAGGCCGCTCGTGACCCCGAGCCGGGCTATCATGATAGATCGTACACTCTGCAGAGGTTTCGCCCTTTACCCACCAGTCGCGTAAAAGTTCAAAAGAACTTTGCACCCAACCACGCAAATCAACACTTCCGAGGTGTGATTGCATAAGGACGCTACGAGGCTTTTCACAAGACACCCAAAAAAAACAGCAGCCGTTATGGTACAACCTAGGCAGCATGACCCAAGGCACCGAGATTGACTGACGCCCATGTCGCAACACGAGGGGGTCAATGGCATCCAAGCGCGGTAATAAACATCAACAACAAAATAAATAGCGCAACGTGTGGAACCCCCGCCATACGGAAGCTCCCAACACGGGACTGTGCCTCACGGGGACATAGCCAACGGATACTCCGTCCTCGGTGGATCAAACCATACTCTCACCCATGCTTCCCATAACGCCGTCACCTCCATCTCACGGCGCTTGTGCTCCAGCAGTAGTGCGCTATCCACCAGTTCTTGAAAAGTGGCGAACCTAGAGAACAGGAGCTGGTACTGGAGTGTATCATGCAGGCCATCACGGAATCGGGTCTGCTTCTTCTTATCAGTATTCACGTCCTCTGGAGCATAACGGGCCAACTCAATGAACTTGTCACGATAAGCGGTGACACTCATACCTTCCTGCTTCAAAGCCAGGAACTCCTTCTTCTTCAAGGTCATCAACGCTTCCGGCACGTGGTGAGAACGGAAGCTGTCGCGAAACTCCTGCCAAGTGATCTGATCACGATTGGGGTGAGCATACTGGTACGCATCCCACCAATCCAAAGCTGCTCCCTGGAGCTGTCCACCTCCATATAGCACCTTCTCCCGGTCGTTGCACTGTGCGATGTCCAGCTGTCGTTCCACTGCCTTGAGCCAGTCCTCTGCTTGCATTGGGTCGCTAGACTTGTTGAAGGTAGGAGGACGTCCCTTCATAAACTCGCCCCTTTTATCTCGGGGTTGCACGTAATGCTGTTGGGGCGGGTTCTGCTGATTCTGCTGCATCAGTGCTATGGTTTGCGCCATCTGCTGAGTCAGCTGAAGTTGCATCTGCATCATCTGCTCCATGGTGAGTGGCGGTGGTGGAGGTGGGTTCTGGTTCTGGATGCTTCCACTGCCTCCGGGGTTGCTTCTGGTGTTAACCATCTACCATATCAAGAAATCTCCCATCAGTATTCCCGCCAACTGGTATTAGATAACCCATGCTTGCAGATGGTGCACAAGAAGATAGCAGTTCTTGGAAGGATATGATTCAGAGGTATAGAGAGTAAGACAAAGGAAGTGCAAAGGAGATAGATAACCCAACTATTTATTCACTAATATTCCTTAAACCTTAGTCCTATATCTAGATGGAGATAGACTTGCGTCTATGACCATCACAATCATTACAAAGATCCAAATCAAACATAAGCATAATAACAACAAAATCAAGCACCCAAAGACAAGATCCACACAAGACTCGACAGCACTGGTTTTGAAAAGCGTGACTAAGGATCTGAAACTAAATCTTGGTAGTCTCCTAATGATTTATCAACCGTTCTAACTAGGCTGCGTTCCTACAGTCAGCACGGCTCTGATACCAATCTGTCACACCCGGATTTACACAGAAACCCGAATGCTTCTATATGTGTGCCCAGGAAGTCCACAGAACACATATAGATAACAAATACGATAAACAGAGTACATATGCTCGAATAAAATGGTTTTACATCAGAGTTTAACTTAAATATCTAAACAAAACAGCGGAAGACTAATTATTAACTCTCTCTCTAAACGAAGACGAAGACGAAGCCGAAATCCATAATCCACAGGGACACCGACTGGTTGAGCACAGCTAGTAGAATGGCAGATCTTCAGGAAATTCAATAGCAGCAGTACCATCTAATCCATCTGTTACCCATCCGGGATTTTGTTGAATGGCAAGTGTAAGTAATTGTCTTACTTAGCAAATACAACACGGGTAATGAAGGCTTAAAAGAAAGGCTTGACACGGCTGTACTGCATTAGCAATTTTAGTGGATTCATTTTAACATAAACCAAGATTACTACAATTAAGTGAATCCCAGTAGCAATTCCCAATTAATGAAGTAGCGGTGAACATTAAACAGTAATAAACATCAATTTCTAATCAAAAAGGATCCAGGCCGCTCTTGACCCTGAGCAAGGCTATCATGATAGATTATACACTCTGCAGAGGTTTCGCCCTTTACCCACCAGTCGCGTAAAAGTTCAAAGGAACTTTGCACCCAACCACGCACATCAACACTTCCGAGGTGTGACTGCATAGGGACGCTACGAGGCTTTTCACAAGACACCCTAACAAAACAGTAGCCGTTATGGTACAACCTAGGCAGCATGACCCAAGGCACCGAGATTGACTGACGCCCATGTCGCAACACGAGGGGGTCAATGGCGTCCAAGCGCGGAAAAGAATAACAACAACAAAATAAATAGCGCAACGTGTGGAACCCCCGCCATACGGAAGCTCCCAACACGGGACTGTGCCTCACGGGGACATAGCCAACGGATACTCCGTCCTCGGTGGATCAAACCATACTCTCACCCATGCTTCCCATAACGCCGTCGGCCCGTCGGTAACTACTGTCAAGCTAGAGCCGTACATGTTACTTGTCCAAGACCAGAGCCATTATAGTTCCAGCGGTGGCGACAGGTTCCTGGGTTGCCGCTTTAAGAACCAGTCCTTACGGAGAGACACTAGGGCCAAGCATAAAGCATACGCCCTAGCTCCCTGTTCCATGTTGCTAAAAAGCAAGTTTTACCATTAACATTGAAGTGAACCATTAAGTCAAGATTAACAGTTAAACATTGGTGACAGTAGCTGCGCTTAGCAAAGGTCTACCCAAATGCAATAACCCAGGGTAATCAAGGTATAGGATAAACAAAGCTAGGAATAACCTTAATAGGAACAATTTAGACACATGCATATGCAGTAAATAATGTAAAGGTGTGTTTAGGTAGCAAGGATTGTCCGTGCTGTACTTGCCTTCGTCCAAATGCTGCTGTTGCTCTTGCTGCTGCTGTTGGTCCTGCTCCTCGTAACCCTCGAACTCAAACGCGTACGGCTCACCGACTGGACTCATACATCAACACACAAGCATCCATACAAGCCAGTACATGCAAACAATATTAATCTATTAGAACAGTACACCAAACAATAAAAACAGAACAAAAGAAGGCTGAAAAACTAATCTACGCTTCGCTACGAACACGTGAGCGCGAAAATCACTCAAATCGGAGCTAAAACGAAGAAGTTATGGCTTTTCTAAGGTTCAGGGACTTGCTGGCAAAGTTTTAAAAGTTCCAGGGGCTTATTTGCAAAAACTCAGGGGCTAAAACATAATTTTATATAAAAACAGGAGGGTTATTTGCAAATTAACCAAAACAGGACCTCGGGTACAAATTTTAAATAAGGCAGGGGGTTTTCTGTAAAAATCAGGACTTAATTGTAATTACTTTTGAATAGAACAGGACTGCGGGTTAATTTTGGAAAAGGCCAGGGACTCTTTTGAAAAAAATGGCTCGGTTGACTGGGGGTTGACCGGTATGGGTTTATTTGACCCGGGGTTGACTCGATCTGGGCCGTCAGATTCAACTTGGTCGGCTCAGATTAGATCGGGGGGAGAGGGGGGTCACCGGCGGGGGTGCTGCGGCGGCGCCGCCTGCGCGCGGAGACACTAGGGCCATACATGAGGCATACACCCTAGCTCCCTGTTCATTGTTCAAACAATCACACTCACACGGAGTACGGCTAAAAAAATATTGTTCACATCATACACACAGGTAACTATTTTTCACACACATATACCATTTCGCACTTATACAATACACATGCTGGCATGCACATGCACGAGCACAGCCACCAGCCACACACACCAACACAATCAAATAAATGTTATATCATACCTTTATGATATAATAAATCACAGGTAGCATTAAAAGGTGGTATGTCTAAATGTTGTGTCAAAACCCATAGAGGTCAAGAAGGTAGCCATGGTAAAAAAAAACCATGTTGGATCAGCATAAAAAACATGGAATTTCTCTAAGAGATAAATAATTGTTGGATTACTGGTGAACTGACTTATCGAATAGATGGAAGTATCAACATAGCAGACTTGCAACAATCATGGCTGTGTAATTGCAGTTTGACAAGAGACATCGCCACACAATATCAAACATAAGAGTATTGTTCTCAGGATTTAAAAAACAATGCATCATCAAAGCTGCTATGTCTTACTCAGCAGATTCCCACATAGATCATGCAGCAAAAAAACATAGATCCTCATATGCATAACATTGAAATGAGACTCAAATCGATGCAAACAATATAACAACAACAAGATGTTCTGGCAGATGAGAAAAACCACAATTCAGAAAACCGTAGACTAGTCGGCAAACCAAATCAACAAGATTCGTGGGCTGTTTGACCCACTTGAAAAAAAAATCCATGGCAAACCAAACAAATCAGCTGTAAAGTTACTTTTATCATGTAAATCTAGTTTGCTTTCTAGGTAAATATCAAACCTACTAATGTGCTATAAAATGACAGAAGATGTGAAAAAAGAAATACACAGTAGCAAGCAACACACCCATGAAGCTTGTCAATCATCATCGATGGGTACTGTATTATAGACTACAAAAAGAAAGTATAAAAAATATCATACAAAACCAAGGATAAGTTACTTGTTGTCCATTGTAAATTAATTAATAAGTTACTTCCTACATAATTAGATATTAATATAATTTACTTTCTACGTGTTTGAAATCAGTGTCGGGTTACTTTCTATCTTATGGAAATCAAGTTATTTTACTTGACGATATAAAATAGGTTTCTACCAAGTGGCTGACCCTAGCAACAGAGGAAGAAAGCACATAAAAGTGACTTGGTTCGGTAATTTACCACCATACAGAAAACCAAAAGCATACAGAAAACCAAAAGCATACGCAACAGCAAAATAATTGAGACAGCAACATGATTACAAAGGACAATATAGATAAAAGGATGTAAACAAATAAAATTGATCAAAGTGTTTCATGTTACTACAAGCAAGTCATTTTACTACTAAAATCTACGGTGCCGAGCACTCTTAACCCTAATGCAACATAAGATTTACTTGAGGATGTTTGACCTAGGGGCATAGCAAACTGTATACTACTTGATGAGGTAATATGCAGTATTTTTTTCGAACAAAGCTAATATGCGGTATAATTACCAAACCCTGGACTAGACTAGTAGACAAACCAAATCAACCTCCAGAAACCAAATCGGCCCATGTTTCATCATGCTGAACATGATCTAAATAGCAAAAAAAATCAGAGACTACAACTAGTTAGATAGGAATACATAAACGAACAAAAGCAGATCTGGAAGCTCAGATCTATGAGCTCATGTGACCACCCTTGCTGAACTCGCCGGCACCTCGTCAAAGCCGCTCCCTCCCGCATCGGCTCATTGGAGACATGCTTTCCCTTGCTACAGGACAAATCCACTTGACGTACCTAGGATGGAATGATTGAGCTACGCTGCGCCGCGCCGTGCCGTGCCGCCGCACGTCGCCTCCCCTCTATGGATGGCAATGGGTCGGGCGAGGTGCGGATGAACCATTTACCCGTCTGATAGCATGCCCGACATGGCTAGTTTTACCCACCCGACAATATGTCTGTAGGCAAAATTTCTTGCCGGTGCCCATGCCCATCGGGTACCCGCCGGGTATCGGGTACCCGTCGGACTAGTTACGTTATAGATTGAATAGCACAAGTGCTTAACATATATGATTAGATTTTTCTTACTGCTCTCTTACACAAGCACATTATACAATAAAACATTGTTCAAACAATCACACTCACACGGAGTACGGCTAAAAAAATATTGTTCACATCATACACACAGGTAACTATTTTTCACACACATATACCATTTCGCACTTATACAATACACATGCTGGCATGCACATGCACGAGCACAGCCACCAGCCACACACACCAACACAATCAAATAAATGTTATATCATACCTTTATGATATAATAAATCACAGGTAGCATTAAAAGGTGGTATGTCTAAATGTTGTGTCAAAACCCATAGAGGTCAAGAAGGTAGCCATGGTAAAAAAAAACCATGTTGGATCAGCATAAAAAACATGGAATTTCTCTAAGAGATAAATAATTGTTGGATTACTGGTGAACTGACTTATCGAATAGATGGAAGTATCAACATAGCAGACTTGCAACAATCATGGCTGTGTAATTGCAGTTTGACAAGAGACATCGCCACACAATATCAAACATAAGAGTATTGTTCTCAGGATTTAAAAAACAATGCATCATCAAAGCTGCTATGTCTTACTCAGCAGATTCCCACATAGATCATGCAGCAAAAAAACATAGATCCTCATATGCATAACATTGAAATGAGACTCAAATCGATGCAAACAATATAACAACAACAAGATGTTCTGGCAGATGAGAAAAACCACAATTCAGAAAACCGTAGACTAGTCGGCAAACCAAATCAACAAGATTCGTGGGCTGTTTGACCCACTTGAAAAAAAAATCCATGGCAAACCAAACAAATCAGCTGTAAAGTTACTTTTATCATGTAAATCTAGTTTGCTTTCTAGGTAAATATCAAACCTACTAATGTGCTATAAAATGACAGAAGATGTGAAAAAAGAAATACACAGTAGCAAGCAACACACCCATGAAGCTTGTCAATCATCATCGATGGGTACTGTATTATAGACTACAAAAAGAAAGTATAAAAAATATCATACAAAACCAAGGATAAGTTACTTGTTGTCCATTGTAAATTAATTAATAAGTTACTTCCTACATAATTAGATATTAATATAATTTACTTTCTACGTGTTTGAAATCAGTGTCGGGTTACTTTCTATCTTATGGAAATCAAGTTATTTTACTTGACGATATAAAATAGGTTTCTACCAAGTGGCTGACCCTAGCAACAGAGGAAGAAAGCACATAAAAGTGACTTGGTTCGGTAATTTACCACCATACAGAAAACCAAAAGCATACAGAAAACCAAAAGCATACGCAACAGCAAAATAATTGAGACAGCAACATGATTACAAAGGACAATATAGATAAAAGGATGTAAACAAATAAAATTGATCAAAGTGTTTCATGTTACTACAAGCAAGTCATTTTACTACTAAAATCTACGGTGCCGAGCACTCTTAACCCTAATGCAACATAAGATTTACTTGAGGATGTTTGACCTAGGGGCATAGCAAACTGTATACTACTTGATGAGGTAATATGCAGTATTTTTTTCGAACAAAGCTAATATGCGGTATAATTACCAAACCCTGGACTAGACTAGTAGACAAACCAAATCAACCTCCAGAAACCAAATCGGCCCATGTTTCATCATGCTGAACATGATCTAAATAGCAAAAAAAATCAGAGACTACAACTAGTTAGATAGGAATACATAAACGAACAAAAGCAGATCTGGAAGCTCAGATCTATGAGCTCATGTGACCACCCTTGCTGAACTCGCCGGCACCTCGTCAAAGCCGCTCCCTCCCGCATCGGCTCATTGGAGACATGCTTTCCCTTGCTACAGGACAAATCCACTTGACGTACCTAGGATGGAATGATTGAGCTACGCTGCGCCGCGCCGTGCCGTGCCGCCGCACGTCGCCTCCCCTCTATGGATGGCAATGGGTCGGGCGAGGTGCGGATGAACCATTTACCCGTCTGATAGCATGCCCGACATGGCTAGTTTTACCCACCCGACAATATGTCTGTAGGCAAAATTTCTTGCCGGTGCCCATGCCCATCGGGTACCCGCCGGGTATCGGGTACCCGTCGGACTAGTTACGTTATAGATTGAATAGCACAAGTGCTTAACATATATGATTAGATTTTTCTTACTGCTCTCTTACACAAGCACATTATACAATAAAACATTGTTCAAACAATCACACTCACACGGAGTACGGCTAAAAAAATATTGTTCACATCATACACACAGGTAACTATTTTTCACACACATATACCATTTCGCACTTATACAATACACATGCTGGCATGCACATGCACGAGCACAGCCACCAGCCACACACACCAACACAATCAAATAAATGTTATATCATACCTTTATGATATAATAAATCACAGGTAGCATTAAAAGGTGGTATGTCTAAATGTTGTGTCAAAACCCATAGAGGTCAAGAAGGTAGCCATGGTAAAAAAAAACCATGTTGGATCAGCATAAAAAACATGGAATTTCTCTAAGAGATAAATAATTGTTGGATTACTGGTGAACTGACTTATCGAATAGATGGAAGTATCAACATAGCAGACTTGCAACAATCATGGCTGTGTAATTGCAGTTTGACAAGAGACATCGCCACACAATATCAAACATAAGAGTATTGTTCTCAGGATTTAAAAAACAATGCATCATCAAAGCTGCTATGTCTTACTCAGCAGATTCCCACATAGATCATGCAGCAAAAAAACATAGATCCTCATATGCATAACATTGAAATGAGACTCAAATCGATGCAAACAATATAACAACAACAAGATGTTCTGGCAGATGAGAAAAACCACAATTCAGAAAACCGTAGACTAGTCGGCAAACCAAATCAACAAGATTCGTGGGCTGTTTGACCCACTTGAAAAAAAAATCCATGGCAAACCAAACAAATCAGCTGTAAAGTTACTTTTATCATGTAAATCTAGTTTGCTTTCTAGGTAAATATCAAACCTACTAATGTGCTATAAAATGACAGAAGATGTGAAAAAAGAAATACACAGTAGCAAGCAACACACCCATGAAGCTTGTCAATCATCATCGATGGGTACTGTATTATAGACTACAAAAAGAAAGTATAAAAAATATCATACAAAACCAAGGATAAGTTACTTGTTGTCCATTGTAAATTAATTAATAAGTTACTTCCTACATAATTAGATATTAATATAATTTACTTTCTACGTGTTTGAAATCAGTGTCGGGTTACTTTCTATCTTATGGAAATCAAGTTATTTTACTTGACGATATAAAATAGGTTTCTACCAAGTGGCTGACCCTAGCAACAGAGGAAGAAAGCACATAAAAGTGACTTGGTTCGGTAATTTACCACCATACAGAAAACCAAAAGCATACAGAAAACCAAAAGCATACGCAACAGCAAAATAATTGAGACAGCAACATGATTACAAAGGACAATATAGATAAAAGGATGTAAACAAATAAAATTGATCAAAGTGTTTCATGTTACTACAAGCAAGTCATTTTACTACTAAAATCTACGGTGCCGAGCACTCTTAACCCTAATGCAACATAAGATTTACTTGAGGATGTTTGACCTAGGGGCATAGCAAACTGTATACTACTTGATGAGGTAATATGCAGTATTTTTTTCGAACAAAGCTAATATGCGGTATAATTACCAAACCCTGGACTAGACTAGTAGACAAACCAAATCAACCTCCAGAAACCAAATCGGCCCATGTTTCATCATGCTGAACATGATCTAAATAGCAAAAAAAATCAGAGACTACAACTAGTTAGATAGGAATACATAAACGAACAAAAGCAGATCTGGAAGCTCAGATCTATGAGCTCATGTGACCACCCTTGCTGAACTCGCCGGCACCTCGTCAAAGCCGCTCCCTCCCGCATCGGCTCATTGGAGACATGCTTTCCCTTGCTACAGGACAAATCCACTTGACGTACCTAGGATGGAATGATTGAGCTACGCTGCGCCGCGCCGTGCCGTGCCGCCGCACGTCGCCTCCCCTCTATGGATGGCAATGGGTCGGGCGAGGTGCGGATGAACCATTTACCCGTCTGATAGCATGCCCGACATGGCTAGTTTTACCCACCCGACAATATGTCTGTAGGCAAAATTTCTTGCCGGTGCCCATGCCCATCGGGTACCCGCCGGGTATCGGGTACCCGTCGGACTAGTTACGTTATAGATTGAATAGCACAAGTGCTTAACATATATGATTAGATTTTTCTTACTGCTCTCTTACACAAGCACATTATACAATAAAACATTGTTCAAACAATCACACTCACACGGAGTACGGCTAAAAAAATATTGTTCACATCATACACACAGGTAACTATTTTTCACACACATATACCATTTCGCACTTATACAATACACATGCTGGCATGCACATGCACGAGCACAGCCACCAGCCACACACACCAACACAATCAAATAAATGTTATATCATACCTTTATGATATAATAAATCACAGGTAGCATTAAAAGGTGGTATGTCTAAATGTTGTGTCAAAACCCATAGAGGTCAAGAAGGTAGCCATGGTAAAAAAAAACCATGTTGGATCAGCATAAAAAACATGGAATTTCTCTAAGAGATAAATAATTGTTGGATTACTGGTGAACTGACTTATCGAATAGATGGAAGTATCAACATAGCAGACTTGCAACAATCATGGCTGTGTAATTGCAGTTTGACAAGAGACATCGCCACACAATATCAAACATAAGAGTATTGTTCTCAGGATTTAAAAAACAATGCATCATCAAAGCTGCTATGTCTTACTCAGCAGATTCCCACATAGATCATGCAGCAAAAAAACATAGATCCTCATATGCATAACATTGAAATGAGACTCAAATCGATGCAAACAATATAACAACAACAAGATGTTCTGGCAGATGAGAAAAACCACAATTCAGAAAACCGTAGACTAGTCGGCAAACCAAATCAACAAGATTCGTGGGCTGTTTGACCCACTTGAAAAAAAAATCCATGGCAAACCAAACAAATCAGCTGTAAAGTTACTTTTATCATGTAAATCTAGTTTGCTTTCTAGGTAAATATCAAACCTACTAATGTGCTATAAAATGACAGAAGATGTGAAAAAAGAAATACACAGTAGCAAGCAACACACCCATGAAGCTTGTCAATCATCATCGATGGGTACTGTATTATAGACTACAAAAAGAAAGTATAAAAAATATCATACAAAACCAAGGATAAGTTACTTGTTGTCCATTGTAAATTAATTAATAAGTTACTTCCTACATAATTAGATATTAATATAATTTACTTTCTACGTGTTTGAAATCAGTGTCGGGTTACTTTCTATCTTATGGAAATCAAGTTATTTTACTTGACGATATAAAATAGGTTTCTACCAAGTGGCTGACCCTAGCAACAGAGGAAGAAAGCACATAAAAGTGACTTGGTTCGGTAATTTACCACCATACAGAAAACCAAAAGCATACAGAAAACCAAAAGCATACGCAACAGCAAAATAATTGAGACAGCAACATGATTACAAAGGACAATATAGATAAAAGGATGTAAACAAATAAAATTGATCAAAGTGTTTCATGTTACTACAAGCAAGTCATTTTACTACTAAAATCTACGGTGCCGAGCACTCTTAACCCTAATGCAACATAAGATTTACTTGAGGATGTTTGACCTAGGGGCATAGCAAACTGTATACTACTTGATGAGGTAATATGCAGTATTTTTTTCGAACAAAGCTAATATGCGGTATAATTACCAAACCCTGGACTAGACTAGTAGACAAACCAAATCAACCTCCAGAAACCAAATCGGCCCATGTTTCATCATGCTGAACATGATCTAAATAGCAAAAAAAATCAGAGACTACAACTAGTTAGATAGGAATACATAAACGAACAAAAGCAGATCTGGAAGCTCAGATCTATGAGCTCATGTGACCACCCTTGCTGAACTCGCCGGCACCTCGTCAAAGCCGCTCCCTCCCGCATCGGCTCATTGGAGACATGCTTTCCCTTGCTACAGGACAAATCCACTTGACGTACCTAGGATGGAATGATTGAGCTACGCTGCGCCGCGCCGTGCCGTGCCGCCGCACGTCGCCTCCCCTCTATGGATGGCAATGGGTCGGGCGAGGTGCGGATGAACCATTTACCCGTCTGATAGCATGCCCGACATGGCTAGTTTTACCCACCCGACAATATGTCTGTAGGCAAAATTTCTTGCCGGTGCCCATGCCCATCGGGTACCCGCCGGGTATCGGGTACCCGTCGGACTAGTTACGTTATAGATTGAATAGCACAAGTGCTTAACATATATGATTAGATTTTTCTTACTGCTCTCTTACACAAGCACATTATACAATAAAACATTGTTCAAACAATCACACTCACACGGAGTACGGCTAAAAAAATATTGTTCACATCATACACACAGGTAACTATTTTTCACACACATATACCATTTCGCACTTATACAATACACATGCTGGCATGCACATGCACGAGCACAGCCACCAGCCACACACACCAACACAATCAAATAAATGTTATATCATACCTTTATGATATAATAAATCACAGGTAGCATTAAAAGGTGGTATGTCTAAATGTTGTGTCAAAACCCATAGAGGTCAAGAAGGTAGCCATGGTAAAAAAAAACCATGTTGGATCAGCATAAAAAACATGGAATTTCTCTAAGAGATAAATAATTGTTGGATTACTGGTGAACTGACTTATCGAATAGATGGAAGTATCAACATAGCAGACTTGCAACAATCATGGCTGTGTAATTGCAGTTTGACAAGAGACATCGCCACACAATATCAAACATAAGAGTATTGTTCTCAGGATTTAAAAAACAATGCATCATCAAAGCTGCTATGTCTTACTCAGCAGATTCCCACATAGATCATGCAGCAAAAAAACATAGATCCTCATATGCATAACATTGAAATGAGACTCAAATCGATGCAAACAATATAACAACAACAAGATGTTCTGGCAGATGAGAAAAACCACAATTCAGAAAACCGTAGACTAGTCGGCAAACCAAATCAACAAGATTCGTGGGCTGTTTGACCCACTTGAAAAAAAAATCCATGGCAAACCAAACAAATCAGCTGTAAAGTTACTTTTATCATGTAAATCTAGTTTGCTTTCTAGGTAAATATCAAACCTACTAATGTGCTATAAAATGACAGAAGATGTGAAAAAAGAAATACACAGTAGCAAGCAACACACCCATGAAGCTTGTCAATCATCATCGATGGGTACTGTATTATAGACTACAAAAAGAAAGTATAAAAAATATCATACAAAACCAAGGATAAGTTACTTGTTGTCCATTGTAAATTAATTAATAAGTTACTTCCTACATAATTAGATATTAATATAATTTACTTTCTACGTGTTTGAAATCAGTGTCGGGTTACTTTCTATCTTATGGAAATCAAGTTATTTTACTTGACGATATAAAATAGGTTTCTACCAAGTGGCTGACCCTAGCAACAGAGGAAGAAAGCACATAAAAGTGACTTGGTTCGGTAATTTACCACCATACAGAAAACCAAAAGCATACAGAAAACCAAAAGCATACGCAACAGCAAAATAATTGAGACAGCAACATGATTACAAAGGACAATATAGATAAAAGGATGTAAACAAATAAAATTGATCAAAGTGTTTCATGTTACTACAAGCAAGTCATTTTACTACTAAAATCTACGGTGCCGAGCACTCTTAACCCTAATGCAACATAAGATTTACTTGAGGATGTTTGACCTAGGGGCATAGCAAACTGTATACTACTTGATGAGGTAATATGCAGTATTTTTTTCGAACAAAGCTAATATGCGGTATAATTACCAAACCCTGGACTAGACTAGTAGACAAACCAAATCAACCTCCAGAAACCAAATCGGCCCATGTTTCATCATGCTGAACATGATCTAAATAGCAAAAAAAATCAGAGACTACAACTAGTTAGATAGGAATACATAAACGAACAAAAGCAGATCTGGAAGCTCAGATCTATGAGCTCATGTGACCACCCTTGCTGAACTCGCCGGCACCTCGTCAAAGCCGCTCCCTCCCGCATCGGCTCATTGGAGACATGCTTTCCCTTGCTACAGGACAAATCCACTTGACGTACCTAGGATGGAATGATTGAGCTACGCTGCGCCGCGCCGTGCCGTGCCGCCGCACGTCGCCTCCCCTCTATGGATGGCAATGGGTCGGGCGAGGTGCGGATGAACCATTTACCCGTCTGATAGCATGCCCGACATGGCTAGTTTTACCCACCCGACAATATGTCTGTAGGCAAAATTTCTTGCCGGTGCCCATGCCCATCGGGTACCCGCCGGGTATCGGGTACCCGTCGGACTAGTTACGTTATAGATTGAATAGCACAAGTGCTTAACATATATGATTAGATTTTTCTTACTGCTCTCTTACACAAGCACATTATACAATAAAACATTGTTCAAACAATCACACTCACACGGAGTACGGCTAAAAAAATATTGTTCACATCATACACACAGGTAACTATTTTTCACACACATATACCATTTCGCACTTATACAATACACATGCTGGCATGCACATGCACGAGCACAGCCACCAGCCACACACACCAACACAATCAAATAAATGTTATATCATACCTTTATGATATAATAAATCACAGGTAGCATTAAAAGGTGGTATGTCTAAATGTTGTGTCAAAACCCATAGAGGTCAAGAAGGTAGCCATGGTAAAAAAAAACCATGTTGGATCAGCATAAAAAACATGGAATTTCTCTAAGAGATAAATAATTGTTGGATTACTGGTGAACTGACTTATCGAATAGATGGAAGTATCAACATAGCAGACTTGCAACAATCATGGCTGTGTAATTGCAGTTTGACAAGAGACATCGCCACACAATATCAAACATAAGAGTATTGTTCTCAGGATTTAAAAAACAATGCATCATCAAAGCTGCTATGTCTTACTCAGCAGATTCCCACATAGATCATGCAGCAAAAAAACATAGATCCTCATATGCATAACATTGAAATGAGACTCAAATCGATGCAAACAATATAACAACAACAAGATGTTCTGGCAGATGAGAAAAACCACAATTCAGAAAACCGTAGACTAGTCGGCAAACCAAATCAACAAGATTCGTGGGCTGTTTGACCCACTTGAAAAAAAAATCCATGGCAAACCAAACAAATCAGCTGTAAAGTTACTTTTATCATGTAAATCTAGTTTGCTTTCTAGGTAAATATCAAACCTACTAATGTGCTATAAAATGACAGAAGATGTGAAAAAAGAAATACACAGTAGCAAGCAACACACCCATGAAGCTTGTCAATCATCATCGATGGGTACTGTATTATAGACTACAAAAAGAAAGTATAAAAAATATCATACAAAACCAAGGATAAGTTACTTGTTGTCCATTGTAAATTAATTAATAAGTTACTTCCTACATAATTAGATATTAATATAATTTACTTTCTACGTGTTTGAAATCAGTGTCGGGTTACTTTCTATCTTATGGAAATCAAGTTATTTTACTTGACGATATAAAATAGGTTTCTACCAAGTGGCTGACCCTAGCAACAGAGGAAGAAAGCACATAAAAGTGACTTGGTTCGGTAATTTACCACCATACAGAAAACCAAAAGCATACAGAAAACCAAAAGCATACGCAACAGCAAAATAATTGAGACAGCAACATGATTACAAAGGACAATATAGATAAAAGGATGTAAACAAATAAAATTGATCAAAGTGTTTCATGTTACTACAAGCAAGTCATTTTACTACTAAAATCTACGGTGCCGAGCACTCTTAACCCTAATGCAACATAAGATTTACTTGAGGATGTTTGACCTAGGGGCATAGCAAACTGTATACTACTTGATGAGGTAATATGCAGTATTTTTTTCGAACAAAGCTAATATGCGGTATAATTACCAAACCCTGGACTAGACTAGTAGACAAACCAAATCAACCTCCAGAAACCAAATCGGCCCATGTTTCATCATGCTGAACATGATCTAAATAGCAAAAAAAATCAGAGACTACAACTAGTTAGATAGGAATACATAAACGAACAAAAGCAGATCTGGAAGCTCAGATCTATGAGCTCATGTGACCACCCTTGCTGAACTCGCCGGCACCTCGTCAAAGCCGCTCCCTCCCGCATCGGCTCATTGGAGACATGCTTTCCCTTGCTACAGGACAAATCCACTTGACGTACCTAGGATGGAATGATTGAGCTACGCTGCGCCGCGCCGTGCCGTGCCGCCGCACGTCGCCTCCCCTCTATGGATGGCAATGGGTCGGGCGAGGTGCGGATGAACCATTTACCCGTCTGATAGCATGCCCGACATGGCTAGTTTTACCCACCCGACAATATGTCTGTAGGCAAAATTTCTTGCCGGTGCCCATGCCCATCGGGTACCCGCCGGGTATCGGGTACCCGTCGGACTAGTTACGTTATAGATTGAATAGCACAAGTGCTTAACATATATGATTAGATTTTTCTTACTGCTCTCTTACACAAGCACATTATACAATAAAACATTGTTCAAACAATCACACTCACACGGAGTACGGCTAAAAAAATATTGTTCACATCATACACACAGGTAACTATTTTTCACACACATATACCATTTCGCACTTATACAATACACATGCTGGCATGCACATGCACGAGCACAGCCACCAGCCACACACACCAACACAATCAAATAAATGTTATATCATACCTTTATGATATAATAAATCACAGGTAGCATTAAAAGGTGGTATGTCTAAATGTTGTGTCAAAACCCATAGAGGTCAAGAAGGTAGCCATGGTAAAAAAAAACCATGTTGGATCAGCATAAAAAACATGGAATTTCTCTAAGAGATAAATAATTGTTGGATTACTGGTGAACTGACTTATCGAATAGATGGAAGTATCAACATAGCAGACTTGCAACAATCATGGCTGTGTAATTGCAGTTTGACAAGAGACATCGCCACACAATATCAAACATAAGAGTATTGTTCTCAGGATTTAAAAAACAATGCATCATCAAAGCTGCTATGTCTTACTCAGCAGATTCCCACATAGATCATGCAGCAAAAAAACATAGATCCTCATATGCATAACATTGAAATGAGACTCAAATCGATGCAAACAATATAACAACAACAAGATGTTCTGGCAGATGAGAAAAACCACAATTCAGAAAACCGTAGACTAGTCGGCAAACCAAATCAACAAGATTCGTGGGCTGTTTGACCCACTTGAAAAAAAAATCCATGGCAAACCAAACAAATCAGCTGTAAAGTTACTTTTATCATGTAAATCTAGTTTGCTTTCTAGGTAAATATCAAACCTACTAATGTGCTATAAAATGACAGAAGATGTGAAAAAAGAAATACACAGTAGCAAGCAACACACCCATGAAGCTTGTCAATCATCATCGATGGGTACTGTATTATAGACTACAAAAAGAAAGTATAAAAAATATCATACAAAACCAAGGATAAGTTACTTGTTGTCCATTGTAAATTAATTAATAAGTTACTTCCTACATAATTAGATATTAATATAATTTACTTTCTACGTGTTTGAAATCAGTGTCGGGTTACTTTCTATCTTATGGAAATCAAGTTATTTTACTTGACGATATAAAATAGGTTTCTACCAAGTGGCTGACCCTAGCAACAGAGGAAGAAAGCACATAAAAGTGACTTGGTTCGGTAATTTACCACCATACAGAAAACCAAAAGCATACAGAAAACCAAAAGCATACGCAACAGCAAAATAATTGAGACAGCAACATGATTACAAAGGACAATATAGATAAAAGGATGTAAACAAATAAAATTGATCAAAGTGTTTCATGTTACTACAAGCAAGTCATTTTACTACTAAAATCTACGGTGCCGAGCACTCTTAACCCTAATGCAACATAAGATTTACTTGAGGATGTTTGACCTAGGGGCATAGCAAACTGTATACTACTTGATGAGGTAATATGCAGTATTTTTTTCGAACAAAGCTAATATGCGGTATAATTACCAAACCCTGGACTAGACTAGTAGACAAACCAAATCAACCTCCAGAAACCAAATCGGCCCATGTTTCATCATGCTGAACATGATCTAAATAGCAAAAAAAATCAGAGACTACAACTAGTTAGATAGGAATACATAAACGAACAAAAGCAGATCTGGAAGCTCAGATCTATGAGCTCATGTGACCACCCTTGCTGAACTCGCCGGCACCTCGTCAAAGCCGCTCCCTCCCGCATCGGCTCATTGGAGACATGCTTTCCCTTGCTACAGGACAAATCCACTTGACGTACCTAGGATGGAATGATTGAGCTACGCTGCGCCGCGCCGTGCCGTGCCGCCGCACGTCGCCTCCCCTCTATGGATGGCAATGGGTCGGGCGAGGTGCGGATGAACCATTTACCCGTCTGATAGCATGCCCGACATGGCTAGTTTTACCCACCCGACAATATGTCTGTAGGCAAAATTTCTTGCCGGTGCCCATGCCCATCGGGTACCCGCCGGGTATCGGGTACCCGTCGGACTAGTTACGTTATAGATTGAATAGCACAAGTGCTTAACATATATGATTAGATTTTTCTTACTGCTCTCTTACACAAGCACATTATACAATAAAACATTGTTCAAACAATCACACTCACACGGAGTACGGCTAAAAAAATATTGTTCACATCATACACACAGGTAACTATTTTTCACACACATATACCATTTCGCACTTATACAATACACATGCTGGCATGCACATGCACGAGCACAGCCACCAGCCACACACACCAACACAATCAAATAAATGTTATATCATACCTTTATGATATAATAAATCACAGGTAGCATTAAAAGGTGGTATGTCTAAATGTTGTGTCAAAACCCATAGAGGTCAAGAAGGTAGCCATGGTAAAAAAAAACCATGTTGGATCAGCATAAAAAACATGGAATTTCTCTAAGAGATAAATAATTGTTGGATTACTGGTGAACTGACTTATCGAATAGATGGAAGTATCAACATAGCAGACTTGCAACAATCATGGCTGTGTAATTGCAGTTTGACAAGAGACATCGCCACACAATATCAAACATAAGAGTATTGTTCTCAGGATTTAAAAAACAATGCATCATCAAAGCTGCTATGTCTTACTCAGCAGATTCCCACATAGATCATGCAGCAAAAAAACATAGATCCTCATATGCATAACATTGAAATGAGACTCAAATCGATGCAAACAATATAACAACAACAAGATGTTCTGGCAGATGAGAAAAACCACAATTCAGAAAACCGTAGACTAGTCGGCAAACCAAATCAACAAGATTCGTGGGCTGTTTGACCCACTTGAAAAAAAAATCCATGGCAAACCAAACAAATCAGCTGTAAAGTTACTTTTATCATGTAAATCTAGTTTGCTTTCTAGGTAAATATCAAACCTACTAATGTGCTATAAAATGACAGAAGATGTGAAAAAAGAAATACACAGTAGCAAGCAACACACCCATGAAGCTTGTCAATCATCATCGATGGGTACTGTATTATAGACTACAAAAAGAAAGTATAAAAAATATCATACAAAACCAAGGATAAGTTACTTGTTGTCCATTGTAAATTAATTAATAAGTTACTTCCTACATAATTAGATAAGTAGCCATGCATGCACGTCTATATACGTGTATATACGTATATATTCTAATACGTGTATTCTAATGCGTATTCGATCGACTCTATATTCGTATTAGCTGACATTTCATCAAAATAGAAGACATAAATATTACAAAAGTAGATATTCATGCATGTCAACTCGAGTT
>OAMR01000824.1:13544-29632 GCA_900205405.1 Echinochloa crus-galli
AGGACTGAGTATCAAAGGTTAGCACAAGAAATCAAGTCAGTCGTTCGAGAACGTTAGTCGTTCTTGCGGGGATCAGAACCACCACAAATGGTTAGTCGTATGTGAGTATGCCGATGTTTTTCCGGATGACTTACCTGGAATGCCACCAGATAGGGAAATGGAGTTTGTCATTGAATTACAGCCAGGCACTGCCCCTATATCAAAAAGACCTTATCGGATGCCACCAAAGGAACTAGCTGAATTAAAAATCCAACTCCAAGAGCTGCTAGATAAAGGTTATATCCGACCTAGTTCCTCACCTTAGAATGATCAACATGAAAGTTGTTTGTATGCGAGTCATCTACTTTCTGTCAAAATTTGGTGCAATTTGACCAAAAGAGCTGAGAGTTATGCCTAGAATACTGGGACCATGTCTGTCTGAAATTTCTGAGTATACGAGTTTTAGAAAATTTCAAAATCGGATCCCATACAAACATTTTCAGTTCTACCTTTGAATTCCAAAGTTGTTTATTATATTATGTTCTGTTCGGTGACAAAATTTCAACATAATTGAAGTAGCATAGAATAAATTATGTCAATTTATCCAAAGGGTAATTTCCTGAAACACATCAAAACAGCAGCATAGTAGATGAATGTTTTTGGTCATGTACTCTTCAAATCACCTCGGGTAATGAATACCAAAGATGTTGCAAAACATATGTACTAGCCACTCACCAAATTTTAAAACCCTTTGGATCTATCTACAGAAAGTTCTGCACCAAATATCAAAGTGCTATCTGCTGAAAATTCAGAAGAACGGCATGGCATAAAAATATGGTTTGGTCCATCTTAACCATAGTTTGGACATCCAAAATGAATAACAAACTTTTGGATAACAAAAAATTTTTGAGCTAAACCAGAAAGATGAAAATTGTTGGACGGTTGGAACAAAAGCTATGAATTAAATTCCAAAGTGCATGCTAGCTGTGGGCTAAATGAAATTTACTAATGCCTCTCATTTACCATATGAAGTTTTGGATATGTCTGAACCATTTGGCTAATGAGAAGGCTTTGAAATTTCAGATGGTGGGTCCTACGCGACAAACACCACAGGGGTTCAATGGAGCTGGAGGGAGTGGACAAAATCCACCCTCCATCGAGGCTTTCATGGCTGCTCAGGTAGACCTACTGCGACAGCTGGTCCAAGGACAGCAACAGCAGAGGGGTGGCCAGAATGGCAATCCTCCTGGAGCAGCGACCTATAAAGACTTTCTGGACACAAAGCCACCAGTTTTCACTCAAACGGAAGAACCTCTTGATGCGGATGCTTGGATTCGCACCATTGAATCCAAGTTCTCTTTACTGTTGGCTCCTTGCTCAGATGCGAACAAGGTTCGCTTTGCAGCACAGCAGCTCCGCAGTACTGCCCATTTGTGGTGGGAGAATTATTCTGCTACTTGCATGTCTAGAAGTCTTTTCACTGTCGGGTAAGCCTTGCTGAGTATTAGTATACTCAGCCTTGCTTGTGGCTTTGTTTTCAGGTAATGCTTTAGAAGATATGGTTGCTAGTCTGACTTGGCCGACCCAGCTCCCTCCGGGCTGGACTGTTGAGTGGGACCCGTCCTCGGTCGGCGAGGATCGTGGTGATTGATGTCATGGGAGGCTTCCTCATGATATCACTTGCATCGTCGAGTAGACTTCGTTTGTTTTTTTTCCGCTGCTTTTGTTGAACTCTAAACTTTTGCTGTTGAACTCGGTTTGTAATAAAATGTACGTATATACTTTTTCTGTGCGGTTTGTTCTCTAAAAATAAAATAAGGATTTAGATCTTTTATGCATAACTGAATCTACATTAAAGCTATGGAGCTCAACTTTGGCTATGTTGTTCCTTACGGCATTCCTAGATCACTGTGCAAAAAGAACACTAAAATATGACTTATAGCTACTGTTTTCCATTTACTTTAGTTTCTAGCCTTGCTGTAGCAAATGTTTTTCAGTAAATTAATTACTCGGTAAAATTGGCTCAACTTTTTATGGTAGGTCAGTGATGATGTTAGAAGTGCTCAGTAAATAATAGAGATAAATGCAGTAAGGTTTCCTAGCTGAACTTGAGTAAATGTTTAAAATAATTAATGTGATAGCTTATTTAATCAAATGCTCATATATAACCATGCAAGCCACACCCCCTACATGTTTGTGTTCTGTTTTCCTTGAATGATGCTGCTGTGCAAAACTGTTTATATATGTACACAATCACCATCAAAGAGAAAAGAAAACAGAACACAAACATGTAGGGGGTGTGGCTTGCATGGTTTATATGAGCATTTGATTAAATAAGCTATCACATTAATTATTTCAAACATTTACTCATGTAGGGGGTGTGGCTTGCATGGTTTATATGAGCATTTGATTAAATAAGCTATCACATTAATTATTTTAAACATTTACTCAAGTTCAGCTAGGAAACCTTACTGCATTTATCTCTATTATTTACTGAGCACTTCTAACATCATCACTGACCTACCATAAAAAGTTGAGCCAATTTTACCGAGTAATTAATTTACTGAAAAACATTTTCTATAGCAAGGCTAGAAACTAAAGTAAATGGAAAACAGTAGCTATAAGTCATATTTTAGTGTTCTTTTTGCACAGTGATCTAGGAATGCCGTAAGGAACAACATAGCCAAAGTTGAGCTCCATAGCTTTAATGTAGATTCAGTTATGCATAAAAGATCTAAATCCTTATTTTATTTTTAGAGACCAAACCGCACAGAAAAAGTATATACGTACTTTGCAAAAGTTGTAGGTCTTGTTTTACTGAATCCAACAAAATTAGGATTGTATTTTTATCAGATTCCTACGAATTTTAATCGATTTATGAAGTTCACTGTTTTAACTCAAAACTTAACTTAACTTTTACGAACAGGTCCTTGAAGTTTTGTGTTTAGGTCCCTGCCAGTTTTAAAACCTTTGCAATGTAGCCCCTCATGGCCGGCGGCGATGGGGATCAAACTTCCGGCAAGGGAAGGCCATGACCATCGACTTGGTCTATCCTATGAGCATCAGGAGCTCACCACGAGTCTGTAGAGGGTCCGGGTGGGGCCGGAGATGGCCGGAGTCGAGCTGCCGGCGGCGGAACGGATCTGGCAGCGGCGGCGAGTGTGCGCCGACGAGGTGGACGGCCGGGGGACTCGAACGAGTGGTCGGTGATCTTCGCGTGGTTATGTGGAGCACATTGGTGGTGTTCGTGTGGTCTGTGAGAGCTCGTAGCTAGCCGCCCACGGCGAGGTGCTTGGTGGCGGCGCTAATGGCGGCGGCGTGGGAAAGGCAGTGGAGCGGCGGTAGAGCACCGGGCATGGGTTCGTGGAGCTGTGCTGGACCGAGTGGAAGGCGCTGGTGGTGTTTGCTTGGGCTGGGGTGGCTTGGACTTAGCTGCCCACGTGAGGTGCTCCGCGGCGGCGCCAATGGCGCGGGGGCGAGCTCCGGCGAGGTGGAGCGAAATGGTGAGCCTGGGGTGGCTTTTATAGGCGCCTGGGGAGGGAAGGAAGCTTAGGGGCAAAGAATTTGAGGCCAAGTGGACGAATTGGCGACGGGCAGCGTATCGCCGGCAGTATGGGCGCTCTCGGACGCGTCGGCCGCGTGGCAACGCTGGCTGGGGGAGGGCGACTCGGGCGCGGGTGGAACGTGCTGACGCGAAGGAATGGCGAGGTTTTGCTGTTTGCTGTGTGGCTGGGCACGTTGGCCAAAGTTTGCCGGCCGCGTGGCGCTCGGCTGCGGCCAGCTCGGCGCACGCGCGCGCTCCAGAGCGCCGGGAATGCAGTGAACCATCCAAAGTTCCATGTTTGATGGCCTGTAACTCAAAATTTTTGAACCAAACTCAAAGATCTATAGACACCAAAGTTGTAGCAGGAACAACAGGCTACAACTTCTCTTAACGTCGACATATGAAATTCTAACTTCTCTTAACTTCTCTTAACGTCGACATAGGAACGCGACCCAAATTTGGCACAAAACTCGGCCCGCAGAAACTGTGCAGCTGAGTGTTCTGAGTTTTTGAAGGTGTTCCTCTTCGAATTTCAAAATTCTCAAAACTACAAAGTTGTGTTCCCGGAAATAAGCAACAACTTTCACATTGGCTGATTTTTTTAAGTTGTCATATAAAATCTTGAAGTATCTTGATGCCAATCTAATGAGGTTTAAAAGCTCCCTGGAGCTTAAGGGGTTAAATAGAGTTTGACCTCGTTTGACCAGAGATTTGCACACAGTTCCATATTGAAACTCTAAAATCTCCCAAAATAAAAGTTTCTTAGAATTCAATTCTCTACAACTTTCATATGGGACGATTTTTGGTTTCAGCTATAATTTAGTTAGAAAAGATAAAGCCTTTTGGAAGGCATTTAAACAACCTTTAAGTTCAAATTTTCTTATTTGAATTCTTGGTTATTAGCTTCAACTTAAATGGCTTAAGGTGATTAAAAACATGACCAAGGCACTTAAAAATAGTTTTAGTTGGAAGAGGATTCAAATACACTTGAGCGATTGAGTGTGCCAATGAGGAACAATTTGTAGTTTTCAAAACTTGTGAAAAACTCCGAGATGGGATCCTGAAATGAGTAGAGTGGAATAAATCTGAATTAAAACAAAAATCCCTTGAAGTACTATTTGGTTTTATTTGAATTTTTGTTTGGCTCCAAAGTATGTTTGAATTCACCTGGTTGAGGCAAATTACCATTGTATCTGATTTAAGCTCAATTACTCTTCTAATTATTTCCAATTAACCCTTAATGACTTGGATGTTCACACCAAGCCAAGCTTGGGGGAGGACCCTCACGAGGTAAGTCCCAACCGTATCATTCAAGCTGCATCGTTGATCTGGTTTTGCTTTCATTTTAGTTTGAATAATCAAAATACCAAAAATATTTGCTTTCGAATAAATTACTCCCAACTACGCATGGAACGAATCATAATGCCTCTCACCTTGGAAATGATGAATAGTTGCTCTGTCACTAATTTTTGGTGAGTGTCACTTGTGCAGGTAGAACTACGACAAATATGTGCTATTGGGGCCGGAAATGACCGAATCGGCTGAATGTCTCCATTCGGCCGGTTACCCCCCTTAGCCGTAAACGATGCGAAGCACAATCGGAGGTCATCCACGTCAGCAATGACCAAGCGACGACCGTGCAAGACACCTCATCCACTGCCATGTCACCTCTGGGCTAGAATTGCATGAAGACCAACACATACAAGCAGCCCAGGAGGTCCAGGAAGCAAAGGCGGTGCACGGGGGGCGTTCTGGGCTGGAGGCCCGGTTCGGCCGAACTCCCCAGTTCGGCCGAACCACCCCCACATGCCAAACCGCCTCCCAGGAGCGCATCTAGGCCGTGGGAGCAAAGGACGGTGCATCCCACGGTTCGGCCGAACTGGGCAGTTCGGCCGAACCGGGAGATTCGGCCGAATTGGCCGGGCACCGCCTCCTCACTCCCTTGGCTGCTAATCAAGCTCCACCGACCTGTTTAGCTATAAATACAAGTGTCCAATGCCCGGTTTCACACACACCACTTGGGAGCAAGTCTCCATTCTCCACTTTCAAGATGTAGAGTTAGGCTAGTCCAGCTGGGAGTTAGAGTCAGGGTCGAGCTTCGCTCGGGGTTCCGGAGTCGTCTTCTGGAGTTCTAGTAAAGCTCTTGTATCTTTTCCTTTTCTTTATGTACGACTCTGAGTATTCTCAATATATTTGCTTCTGCATTTACTTGAGTTATTTGTTCTGCATTTATTCCGGAGTAAGTGTAGAATGTCTAGCTTTGGTTACAAGTTGTTGTAGTCTGGTTCTATAAGTTCTATCTTAGTCCTTTGTCTCAGCTGGTTCCTCGTTTCTACTTAATGCTTCCGGTGAATTGTCACCGGGATATTGACAGGAGTGCTTGCTCTTTCTAGGAGAGTGAGTAGTTATTGCCTAGCGTAGGTGTGGTACCTAGTCTAGATGGTAACCTTGGTTTGTCCCCGTCGCAACGGAGGTGGTAGCCGTGAGGTGGTGACAGCCCTTTCGGTCTTCGTAGTCCATCACGTTAGTTCCGGTCTGCAGGCACCCCGTAAGAGCACGGAGTTTGTGGCACCCCTTCTCATCCCTTTCTGTGTGTCTCGGGCTCCATCGCCGATGTTGAGATAATAGAACTAGGAAGAGAACCATAGACGCCATTCTTCATGCTAGCCGTAATCTTTGCTAGAGATATCTCAAAGCCTGTGGAAGTATATAGGAATCCTCTCCTGTCTCGTTGTCCTCCCACTAGCTAGCGCTCTTCTATCTCTATCCTGAACTTCTCCTCGTGTGTGTCATATAAATATCACTCTATCCTATCCTTTACCCCCGCCTTGTTAGTTGGTACTTTAATTAGTAGTTACATCCTTGTCAATAGTCGATACTCTTTATCCAATGCTTCCCTACGGAAATATAAATACGATACCTAGGAATACTCCCGGGTGAAAAGCTACATCGGTATCCGTGCGCTTGCGGATTTATATTCGTATCGTAAGAATACCAATGAACACTCCTTGCACCATTTTTGGGATTCACAATCCTGATAGTGGATCGTAAGAAGTGTCCACACAAATGCGCGTATGGACTCTCGTCACGCGTTCCTGAGAACGATGGCTCACGAACCATGGCTATGAAGCCGGGACGCAGCTCATAGCCGGGTGTGGATATGGGATGTGATGATGGTGGTGGTTCCAAATAATCGCCCTTTGGAGCCGAATGTTGACGTAAGGTGAGGGTGGAATCCATATAGATAGATGGTGGTGGGATACACGGACAACATGGGTTCGGAATTAGAATAGCTACCGTTCCCCGGCAACGGCGCCAGAAAGCTTGTTGGCACTCCTTACGGCCTACAGATAAATTCGCAAGCGGACGGATACCGATGTAGCTTTCACCGGGAGGATTCCAAGGTATCGATTTCCACGGGGAACGAGAAGTACACTAATCCTAGACCGGTTTTGTCCCAGGTGGATGGATTGGGTGGAATGGAATGGATGAGGTGGTTGACGACAACAAGGAAGGAAGAGAAGAGATAGGAGGGTAGAGAGGGTACAGGTCTGGCAAGAGTATTCCACCGACTACTGGGCAGTTCAGAAGATACAAACAAATACTTGCTTCGGGACTACAGAGCCTCCGAAACATAGAAAGGGATGAGAAGGGGTGCCGACTACCCTGAACCTTGGGTCCTAAGTCACCGGAACTAACGTGATGGACTACAAAGACCGTAAGGGCTGACACCACCTTACGGTTACCACCTCCGTTGCGACGGGCGGATTCTAAGCTAGTCTCAAGTACAGGCACCACGCCTAAACTAGTTGACTAGTACTTATCTACTGCAGACAGATAAGCACTCTATTTATAGTGGGACCATGGCGGTGGAGTTGGAGCAGGTGTTGGCGGTCGTTACAACCCAAATCCGACCACCAATACTCGGGAATAAATGAGGTATTATGCAACATTCCATGTACTTAGGTTTTATTTCTAATAAAGTTCCACGAGTTTTGGTGAGTGTCACTTGTGCAGGTACAACTACAACAAATATGCGCTATTGGGGCCGAAAATGACCGAATCGGCCGAACGACTCCATTCGGCCAGTTACCCCCCTTAGCCGTACACGCCACCGGGAGCCGTCCACATCACCGATGAGCAAGCGAACGCATCACATGACAAGTGGACGACCGCCAACACCATTGCCACCTCATCTTGGGCCCACAAAGAGAGAAGATAACCTGAACCAGGACAAGTATGAAGCCCAGGAGGTAGAGGCGGTGCACGGGGGCAGGCCTGGGCCTCCAGGCCCATTCGGCCGAACAGGGCGGTTCGGCCGAACAGGGCGATTCGGCCGAACAGTGCGGTTCGGCCGAACCACCCCCAGTGCACAACCGCCTCCCCAAGGCTGTATCTGGGCCCTTGGTGCATAGGGCGGTGGATCGGGCGTTCGGCCGAATGCCAGGGTTCGGCCGAACCGACCCCGTCGGCCGAAACGACCGCAACCGCCACCAGCCCTCCCTTGGCGGTTACTCTAGCTCCAAACTGACCCTGGAGCACTATAAATAGAGTGGCATTCTTCGCTTGTAACGTCGTTGCCTAGTGTAGGAGTGGTTCCTAGACTAGTCGGTGGCCTTAGTTTATTCCCGTCGCAACGGAGGTGGTAGCCGGGAGGTGGTGACAGCCCTTTCGGTCTTCGTAGCCCATCACGTTAGTTCCGGTCCGTAGGATTCCCCAGTTGGGAAATAGTGGCACCCCTTCTCATCCCTTTCTGTGTGTTCACCGGTTCCCTTGTCCCGATGCTAAGACATTAGAGTTATCCCAGATCTCCTAGTGCTGGCTCTGTAGCCGCTGTATCTCTAAGCTAGAGTGACATAGGTAGATAAAGTATTCAGGAGTCCTCTATCTCTTCTCGTTGTCCTCCCAGCTATCTATCTTTTCTCTCCCTTACCCGAGTATCCCTTGAGCTGTGTGTCCGGTATATCCACTCCTATCCAATACCGTTATCCCCTGTCTTGTTGTTGGCGGTTATTACAGCCCAAATCCGACCACCAATACTCAGGAATAAATGAGGTTATATGCAACATTCCATGTACTTAGGTTTTATTTCTAATAAAGTTCCACGAGTTTTGGTGAGTGTCATGTTTGTAGGAACAATGTTCGGAAATACGTGCTATAGGGGTCGGAAATGACCGATTCGGCCGAACGACACATTCGGCCGGTCACCCCCCTTAGTCGTACGGGCCGCCGGGAGCCGTCCACGTCTACGACAACCAAGCAATGACTAAGCAAGCCACGTAGGACGACCGCCAACTCAACCGGACCCGTGCCACATCACCTCTGGGCCAGAAACACATGAAGCCAATCACTAGGAGGCAGCCCAGAAGGCCCATAGAGCAAAGGCGGCGCAGGGGAGGGCCGGCCACTGGCCGGGCCCATTCGGCCGAACAGGGCGGTTCGGCCGAACCGACCCCCCTGGACAAACCGCCTCCAGGGGTGCATCCTGGCCCTTGGAGGCCAAGGCGGTGCATCCTGTGGTTCGGCCGAACCAGGCAGTTCGGCCGAACCCGGGCACTTCGGCCGACCTAGCCCCCAACCGTCCTAGCTGCCTTGGCGGTTACCCAACTACCAAACCATCCTATGGAGCTATAAATAGGACCCTGCATTCACTTGTAAACACACACTCAAGCCAAGGAGCTCTTCCACTTCATTCTAGTAGAGTTAGGATAGTTTAGTTGGGAGTTAGAGTCGAGTCGAGCTGTGCCTCGGAGGTTCCGGAGTCGTCTTCAGAAGCTCTAGTATTAGCTCTTGTATCTTTTACTTTATCTTTTGTATGACATTCAAGTTATCAATATAGTATCTGCTTTATTTTACTTGTGCCTTATATAGTTGCTTCTACTTTAGTCGAGTTGCTTCTATATCGTGTTTAGACTATAGTCGGCTCTAGTTCTTAGTGCTCTTAGTTCTTGCTTAAGTCTTTGTCTTAATTGGTTCTTCATCTCTGCTCACACTAGCGGTGAATTGTCATTGGGGTGTGAGTAAGAATTGCTTGCTTCTGCTAGCGAAGTAAGTAGTTATTGATCTGTGTAGGAGTGGTTCCTAGACTTGTCAGTAGCCTTAGTTTCTGCCCGTCGCAACGGAGGTGGTAGCCGGGAGGTGGTGACAACTCTTTCGGTCTTTGTAGCCCATCACGTTAGTTTCGGTGTCCTAGGACCCAAGGTTCAGGGTAGTCGGCACCCCTTCTCATCCCTTTCTGCGTGTCGGAGGCCCTGAAGTCCCCAAGAAAGGCAATAGACTTATTCCAGACCTATCAGTGTTGGCTCTTTATCCACTGTATCTCTAACCACTTGGCTTAGGTAGATAGAGTCCCCAGGAATCCTTTATCTCTTCTCGTTGTCCTCCCAACTATCTATACCTTGTCTCATCTATCCAAGCCTCCCTTGAGCTGTGTGTCCGGTATACCCACTCCTATCCAAATACCGTTTACCCCCCTGTCTTGTCTAGTCATGTACCCTTCTATGATAGTCTCGAATATCTGTTCACTAGTATTCTTGCCAAAGCCTCCCTGCGGAAACATAAATTACGATACCTCGGGATACTCCCAGGTGAAATGCTACAGCGGTGATTCTGTGCGCTTGCAGAATATTTATATATTTTACTAGCCATAAGGAAAACCACTGAAATACTCCTTACCCCAGTACCAGGATTCTCAATTCTGATATTGGATCGTAAGAAGTGCCAACAAGCATTTCTGGCGCCGTTGCCGGGGAAGCATTTGGCTAGATTACTTTTGAACTTTTATCTTGAGCTATCTTAGTTGAGTACCGCTACTCAGGCGGGTTTATCCTTGCTCTGTTCGTTGGTCTTTGTGGAACAGAGCAGTGCACGACTGGTTTCCAACTACCGTCAAACTTCCAAGAAAATCCGGAGTCACTTGTGAGGAAAGTACGACCCCGTGTTGTTCCTCCTTAGAAGCAATTCCTTCCGACGAACCCAATCCTTCCCGTCATCAACCAGGCTTCATCGAGGATGGCAACAAAGACGATCCGTGAGTTCTCCACTCCATCGAGCGGGAATGTACGTGTCGGACTAGTTCCGCCAGTCGGAGATGGTAACTTCGAGCTCAAGCCAGCCCTCATCAACATGGTTCAGGCTAGCCCGTTTTGCGGCAAGCCACACGAAGATGCCAATGCTCATCTCCAGCATTTCCAGGAAATCTGCACCACCTTCACCATCCGCGGAGTAAGTATCGATGCCATTCGCCTTCGTTTATTTCCATTCTCATTATTAGGCAAGGCAAAACAATGGTTTTACGCTAACCGTGAAGCTGTAGAAACTTGGGAAAAATGCACTAGCGCTTTCTTGCTAAAATTCTTTCCGGTCAAAGTTCCATGTACTCTCTTATTTCTTGCTCTAGCTTGTGCTCAAGTTCATTGCTAGTTTCCAGCAGTTAAAAGATGAAACAGTCCCGGAGGCATGGGATCGCCTCCAGGACTATATTTCTGCTTGTCCTTACCATGGTATGCAGAGTTGGTTCATACTCCAAACTTTCTATCACGGGCTGAGAGCCTCTACCCGTGAATACCTGACGGGCTGAGAAATTCTGCCCGTGAGTACCTGGATGCTGCTGCTGGAGGCTCGTTCTTCTCTCTTGAGGAGAGTCGTGCGAAGGCCCTCATAGAGAAGATGGTCGAGAACCAAGGTTGGTCCGATGACCGGACTCAACCAAAGACCCGAGGAGTTCACCAAGTTGAAGCTCTGGACATGCTCGCTGCCAAGATGGACCTCCTAATGAAGAAGCTGAGGCTCCTGCTCAAGAAACGGTGCATGCCATGGACGTTCGCATGACCTGCGAAGTCTGTGGTAACACTGGCCATTCAGGGAATGACTGCCCCGAAACGCGAGAAGATGCCCACTACATCAACAACTCCAACAACAACGGGTACCGACCGAACAACTACGGCAATCAAGGCTGGAATTCGCGCCCAAACATCCCTTTCAAGAGGCCTCAACAAGGTAATAATTTGAATTCCGGCAATTTCAATAATCAGCTGTCTCTTAGAGATCTTGTGTTTAGCCAGATGAAAATAACTGAAAATATCAATAAAAAGCTTGCTGCTAACGATAAAACTCTGGAAAGCATAGACTCTAGGATGGAATCATTTTCTTCTGCTATGAAAAATCAACTAAGCTTTAACAAAATGATAGAAACTCAAGTTGCTCAGTTAGCTGCTGCTGTGCCTGTCACTGAATCGAGGAAGATTCCGTGGCAACCCGAACCTCCCATCGAGACAGTGAATTCTATCACTACCAGGCATGGTAAGATGTCTCGTAGTGTACTCCGCACTAACCACGCAGGGAAGGTCACACGCATTCATGTGCTGACGCCAAAATGGACCTACCTGCCAAGAGCTGCAAAAAGAGCGATCATCAAGACCTCTCCAGACAGGAAGGAAGATCCTGAGTGCCCTTCATTCAGTGCACGATCTAGAATCGTCGCATTGATGATGCACTCTGCGATCTGGGGGCAAGCGTCAACATCATGTCTAAGGTATTATTTAAGAAATTACGCTACCCTACTCTGTCGCCCACTACTGCCCAGGTACAGCTTGCGGACTCAACCATCCGCTACCCAGAGGGGGCGATCGAGAATGTACCAGTCCGAATCTAGGGACGATATGTCCCTGTGGACTTCGTTGTCCTCGACACGGGGAACGAGCACTCGTTTCCCCTTGTGTTGGGCCGGCCATTCTTGAACACCACCCGGGCTAGGATCGATATGGATGCGAGAGAAATCTCATTCCGTATTGATGGAAGGTTGACGTACTTCAAATTTCAACCTCGGGAAGAGAAGAAGGCAGAGCCACTCACACCGGAGCAAAGGAGCGCCGAGTGTTTCCTTAAAGCTCTCATTAATAGGGAACTGGAAATACTCGGTGGAGAGCAGCTCGTATGGGACGAGCCGATGGAACAAGTAAGTGCAGAAGAAATGGACTGCCTCGTGAAGAAATACGAGGAAGAGCAAGCCCTCTGGAATTCTCCAGAGACACCGATCCCACCGCCACCGACACCGAAGAAGAAGAACAAGAAAATGTGGCGGAAGAAGGTTGCATCGTCCGAGTCATCCACTCCGGGACCGGACGATGACAAAAGCAACTTAAGACAGGAGAAGTCCCGCTCGCGGACTTAAAAGCTGAGCTCTCGCCGCGAGGAAAACCGGTATTTATCCCATATTTCCCTTCCAAATTTTTAATTTTCCAATTGCATTTGCATGTTTCCCTTTTCAAAATAAATGAACCACTTGAATAAAAATTTGAGAGAGAGTAGAAAATTTTGCAAGCTTGGTTAAAAATAATTGGACATATGCTGAAATTTTACCTAGGGTGAATGTAAGTGGTAACTTTTATCATTTTCACTCATTCTAGAACATCTCCAATTATTTACCATCATCACCAACCAGCACCAAACATGTCTACCCCACTAAAATGGCTGCATACTCACCAATTATCACAAACATGGCAGCATGGGGGTGACTCAACTAAAACCAACTTTGGTCATGTCTCATTTCCATCTCACCTACCACTAAAAACCACTCACATGTCCTTGGAAATTGATGGCCATACAAACTTAACATGGGAACAAGGCAAAGTGGGAGCTGCCCAGAAATGCTTGTTGGCACTTCTTACGATCCAATATCAGAATTGAGAATCCTGGTACTGGGGTAAGGAGTGTTTCAGTGGTTTTCCTTATGGCTAGTAAAATATGTGAATATTCTGCAAGCGCACAGAATCACCGCTGTAGCACTTCACCTGGGAGTATCCCGGGGTATCGTAATTTATATTTCCGCAGGGAAGCTTTGGCAAGATATACTAGTGAACAGTTATTTGAGACTATCAGAGAGGGGTACACAACTAGACAAGACCGGGGGATAACGGTATTGGATAGGAGTGGATATACCGGACACACACAGCTCAAAGGAGGCTCGGATAGACGAGAGAAGGTATAGATAGTTGGGAGGACACACAGCAGGAAAAACGAGCATCAATACCGGTCAAGAAACCTAAGTTAGTACTGGTTCCCTGACCGGTACCCCCTGGCCGGCACTAACGCGCCTGGCCTTTAGTACCGGGCCAAACAGCCGGTACTAAAGGCACAACTTAGTGCCGGCTGGTAAGCTCAGCCGGTACTAAACTGCGTGCCCCCACAGCAGCGCAGGGCATGCAGTTTAGTGCCGGCTGGTGTTACCAGCCGGTAGTAACGTGTATGGGGACCTTTTCCCTAACCAGCTGACCAAGTTGATTTACAATGGTTGTCTTAAGTCCTTTAGTCTGAGCAACGCCATCTTGAGACACTGCTTGGACAATGGTAGTTCCTTCCATCTTCCTCTTCTGGCCTCTTCTCCGTTTTGGTCTCCTCGATCCGGATGCCTAACAAAATATATATCAGTGCATGCTATCGATAATAATTTATTTAAATCATGAATGCATGCTATCGTATACCTCGGGTGCATCTTCCTCGCAACCTTCTTCCTCGCAGCCGTCTTCCTCGTCGGCTGCACCATCGTCATCATGTAGGTTTAGAAACCCATCAGCCGCTTCCATGTCCACGTCATTACCGCGAATTGATCCATCGTCAATACCACGAATTATATGGGCCATAATATCATCCGCATTCAAAAGATTATTATCATCCATAGCTTTACACTACAACAACATTAATAATGAGACTCAGTGCTACTGTCATCAATTTCCGAGACTTTTTGTTCATAACCTTTCATGCCAAATAAGTAAATAACAAATACTCGGACCTATGTAGCCATAAAATCAAGAGACATGATGAGACAACACACTAGCTACATAGTAGAGATTAAATAAGAAAAGACTGCGGCAGGGAGACACTTACAAAACCCATGCACTAACTATACTCTTGTCAAGGGCATCCTGATGGAATAAGTCATAAAGAGCAATAAACTCGATCCAAATATCATCTATCCCTCGCCTCAGATGCTCATCGAGAATCCGAGCTCGAAACATCGTCTGTCCCCCCTTGGATCGCTGTAGGTACCATGAATGCAACTCGTGCATTCTTGTTGGTAGGTAACTCAGCAACTCTGGCCAAATAAGCGGTTCACCCAGCACGAACTTTTTCCTGCCCCGCTTTTCTTGTAAGAGCGCACTTAGGTCCCCTAGCAGATCGGATTTAGTAAGTCTTGCCGCTTCAATCATTTCGGTCAATTCCAAATTTTTATCTGTTAGTACCACCAATGGCTAGACTGTTTGGTTCGGTTGCTCTCCGAGCTGGGGAATGGTTTTCCCCGGTTTCTGACTACTGACCCAGTTTTCGGGGTTGCTGTAAGACTTTCTGATTGACCGGTCATAGTCCGATTCCCGCTCTTTCACAACCGGTTTGCTCTGTTTCTTATACCACTCCTTTGCTGGCTCTGGTATTGGTTTCGGCGGAGGAGGCGGTGGAGGATGGAAGTGGTCTTTGACACTTTTATTCACGGACTCGCTTATTTCTTCTTCTGCTTTTTCATACGATTTCTTCGAAGGTGCAGGCTTTTCTTTCTTCTTCCTCTGCTGCTTCGGAGGTAGAGGTGGCGGGGCCGATCGTGCCTGTGCCTTCTTTCTTTGTTGCTTAGGAGGTGGGGTTGGGTTGCGCGCTGGAGGTGGCGTTGGGGCGCGTGGTGGAGGTGGCGTTGGGTCGCGCGCTGGAGGTGGCGTTGGGGCGCGCGGTGGAGGTGGCGTTGGGTCACACGCTGGAGGTGACGTTGGGGCGCGTGCTACCGGCGACAACTGTGGGTCACCATGGTCATTGTCCCAATCTATCGCTGGTTCAGGGCTATGGGCCCGTGCTGTCGGTGTCAGTCTTATGTACCGTTTCGGCCAAAAGATCCACGTGTGGATTGCATGCTCTAGTTCTGTTTCTCCATCACCTCCAGGGATCTCGAGGTCCAGGTCTTCCAATCCTTCCTCCACTCGGTCAATGAATACCTTAGCATATCCGGCGGGAATCTGCGCTTCGTCGCCCGGAGACTCTGCGTATCCCTGAGCACATACTTTCATCTTCTTCCCACGCATATATAGAAGGTCACAGTTTGTCCTTTCAGGATGTCATCCACGGGGTGTCATTGAACCTCTGCTTCGCTCTCTCCGAAGCTGCTACGACGCTGAGAGGGGGGGCTGACCAGTTGTTCTTGACGTTGGGTAAGCACTCTATCATGTATATCTCCTCTGGCTTCAACCATCATTAGCCTTTCTTCCAAGCTACGGAGCTTCTCTTCCATTAATGCCTTGCTTCTGCACCGGCTTCTGTATGTGTCGAGATCTCCACTAAAGCCGTGCTTCCATGGGAGTCCGCCCACGCCTCGGGTCCGCCCGGTGTGTTCTGGGTTGCCAAGAGCGTAAGTCAGCTCGTCTTTCTCTCTGTTTGGCTTCAAAGTTCCTTCTTCTGCAAGCCTCATTGCTTCTTCGAGCCTCTCAGTCGCTGCTCTGATCGCGTCGCTAGTCACGAACGACCCATCTTCAATGTTAAGTGTTCCTCGATGGCCATAGAAGTATCATTTTGCTCTCTCTGGCCAATT
>OAMR01000824.1:39899-55544 GCA_900205405.1 Echinochloa crus-galli
GTGGTCATGGTGGCTAGGAAATGTAAGCACTGGGTCGTGCTCGGGAAAGTGATGGAGTAAGGTGATGGTTCTGGCTTGAGCTCGAAGTTGCCATCTCCGACTGGCGGAGCTGGTCCGACACGTACGTTCTCGCTTGATGGAGCGGAGAACTCACGGATCGTCTTGCTGGCCATCCTCGATGTAGCCTGGTCGACGACGGGAAGGACTGGGTTCGTCGGAAGGAGTTGCTTCTGAGGAGGTACAACACGGGGTTGTACTTTCCTCACAAGTGACTCCGGATTTTCTTAGAGGTTTGACGGTAGTTGGAAACCAGTCATGCACTGCTCTGTTCCACAAAGACCAACGAACAGAGCAAGGATAAACCCGCTTGAGTAGCGGTACTCAACTAAGATAGCTCAAGATAAAAATTCAAAAGTAATCTAGCCAAATGCTTCCCCGGCAACGGCGCCAGAAATGCTTGTTGGCACTTCTTACGATCCAATATCAGAATTGGGAATCCCGATACTGGATGCAAGGAGTGTTCAGTGGTTTTCCTTATGGCTTAGTAAAATATGTAAATATTCTGCAAGCGCATAGAATCACCGCTGTAGCACTTCACCTGGGAGTATCCCGAGGTATCGTAATTTATATTTCCGCAGGGAAGCTTTGGCAAGACTACTAGTGAACAGATATTCGAGACTATGAGAGGAGGGTACATGACTAGATAAGACAGGGGATAACGGTATTGGATAGGAGTGGTTATACCGGACACACAGCTCAAGGGATACTCAGGTAAGGGAGAGAAGAGATAGATAGCTGGGAGGACAACGAGAAGAGTTGGAGATGTTCTAGAAGGAGTGAAAATGATAAAAGTTACCAATTACACTCACCCTAGGTAAAAATTTCAGCATAAGTCCAATTATTTTTAACCAAGCTTGCAAAAATTTTCTACTGTCTCTCAAATTTTTATTCAAGTGGTTCATTTATTTTGGAAAGGGAAACATTTGCTGTCTCTTATACACATCTAGATGTGTATAAGAGACAGGGAAATATCTGATACATACCGGTTTTCCTCGCGGCGAGAGCTCAGCTTTTAAGTCCGCTAGCGGGACTTCTCCTGTCTTCAGTTGCTTTTGTCATCGTCCGGTCCCGGAGTGGATGACTCGGACGATGCAACCTTCTTCCGCCACATCTTCTTGTTCTTCTTCTTCGGCGTTGGTGGCGGTGGGATCAGCGTCTCTGGAGAATTCCAGAGGGCTTGCTCTTCCTCGTACTTCTTTACAAGGAAGTCCATTTCTTCTGTAGTCGTCGGCTTTGTTGGC
This sequence comes from Echinochloa crus-galli, assembly GCA_900205405.1. NCBI lineage: Eukaryota > Viridiplantae > Streptophyta > Magnoliopsida > Poales > Poaceae > Echinochloa > Echinochloa crus-galli. The sequence continues at coordinate 41,201 of OAMR01000824.1, forward strand.
TCGTTCCACTTGAGCTGCTCACCACCGAGTATTTCAAGCTCTCCATTAATGAGTGCTTTTAGAAAAGACTCGGCGCTCATCTGTTCCAGCGTGAGTGGCTTTGTCTTCTTCTCCTCCCGTGGTTGGGAACTTGGTCAACCTTCCGTCGATACGGAACGAGATTTCTCTCGCGTCCATATCTATCCTAGCCCAAGAGGTGTTCAGGAACGGCCGGCCCAACACAAGGGGAAACGAGCAATCATTCCCCGTGTCGAGGACAACGAAGTCCACAGGGACATATCATCCCCAAATTCGGGGTAGCGTATGGTTGAGTCTGCGAGCTGTACCTGGGTAGTTGTAGGTGACAAAGTAGGGTAGCGTAACTTTGGCGCGGATTCCAGCCTTGGTTGCCGTAGTTGTTCGGTCGGTACCCGTTGTTGTTGGAGTTGTTGACGTAGTGGGCATCTTCTCGCGTTTCGGGGCAGTCGTTCCCCGAGTGGCCTGTGTTGCCACAGACTTCGCAGGTCATGCGAGCGTCCATGGCTTGCACCGTTTCTTGAGCAGGGGCCTCCAGTTTCTTCATCAGGAGGTCCATCTTGGCAGCGAGCATGTCCAGAGCTTCAACTTGGTGAACTCCTCGGGTCTTTGGTTGAGTCCGGTCATCGGACCAGCCTTGGTTCTCAACCATCTTCTCTATGAGGGCCTTCGCACGACTCTCCTCAAGAGAGAAGAACGAGCCTCCAGCAGCAGCATCCAGGTACTCATGGGCAGAATTTCTCAGCCCGTGATAGAAAGTTTGGATTATGAACCAACTCTGCATACCATGGTGAGGACAAGCAGAAATATAGTCCTGGAGGCGATCCCATGCCTCCGGGACTGTTTCATCTTTTAACTGCTGGAAACTAGCAATTTTGTTCCGGAGGGCGTTGGTTTTCCCAACCGGAAAGAATTTTAGCAGAAAAGCGCTAGTGCATTTGTCCCAGGAATCTATAGCCTCGCGGTTAGCATAAAACCATTGCTTTGCCTTGCCTAATAGTGAGAATGGGAATAAACGAAGGCGAATGGCATCGATACTTACTCCGCGGATGGTGAAGGTGTTGCAGATCTCCAGGAAATGCTGGAGATGGGCATTGGTATCTTCGTGTGGCTTGCCGCAGAACGGGCTAGCCTGAACCATGTTGATGAGGGCTGGCTTGAGCTCGAAGCTTCCATCTCCGACTGGCGGAGCTGGTCCGACACGTACGTTCTCGCTCGATGGAGCAGAGAACTCACGGATCGTCTTGCTGGCCATCCTCGATGTAGCATGGTCAACGACGGGAAGGACTGGGTTCGTCGAAAGGAGTTGCTTCTGAGGAGGCACAGCACGGGGTCGTACTTTCCTCACAAGTGACTCTGGATTTTCTTGAAAGTTTGACGGTAGTTGGAAACCAGTCATGCACTGCTCTGTTCCACAAAGACCAACAAACAGAGCAAGGATAAACCCGCTTGAGTAGCGGTACTCAACTAAGATAGCTCAAGATAAAAATTCAAAAGTAATCTAGCCAAATGCTTCCCGGGCAACGGCGCCAGAAATGCTTGTTGGCACTTCTTACGATCCAATATCAGAATTGGGGAATCCCGATACTGGATGCAAGGAGTGTTCAGTGGTTTTCCTTATGGCTTAGTAAAATATATAAATATTCTGCAAGCGCACAGAATCACCGCTGTAGCACTTCACCTGGGAGTATCCCGAGGTATCGTAATTTATATTTCCGCAGGGAAGCTTTGGCAAGATATACTAGTGAACAGTTATTTGAGACTATCAGAGATGGGTACACAACTAGACAAGACCGGGGGATAACGGTATTGGATAGGAGTGGATATACCGGACACACAAAGCTCAAAGGAGGCTCGGATAGACGAGAGAAGGTATAGATAGTTGGGAGGACAACGAGAAGAGATAAACGATTCCTGGGTACTCTATCTAACTAGGCCAAGTGGTTAGAGATACAGTGGCTAAAGAGTCAGCACTAGTAGGTCTGGAATAAGTCTATTGTCTTCTTTGGGGACTACAGGGCCTCCGACATGTAGAAAGGGATGAGAAGGGGTGCCGACTACCCTGAACCTTGGATCCTAGGACACCGGAACTAACGTGATGGGCTACAACGACTGGAAGGGCTGTCACCACCTCCCGGCTACCACCTCCGTTGCGACGGGCAGAAACTAAGGCTACTGACAAGTCTAGGAACCACTCCTACACAGCTCATACGCTACTTACTTCGCTAGCAGAAGCAAGCAAATCTTACTCACACCCCAGTGACAATTCACCGCTAGTGTGAGCAGAAACGAAGAACCAAATAGGACAGAGACTTAAGCAAGAACTAGAAGCACTAAGAACTAGAACCGACTATATTCTAAACACAATATAGAAGCAACTAGCAAGTAGAGGCAACTATATAAAGCACAGGTAGAATAAAGTAGATACTATATTGATAACTTGAATGTCATACAAAAGATAAAGTAAAAGATACAAGAGCTAATACCAGAGCTTCTCAAGACGACTCCGGAACCTCCGAGGCACAGCTCGACTCGACTGTAACTCCCAACTAAACTATCCTATCTCTACTAGAACAAGTGGAATGGAAGAGCTCCTTGGCTTGAGTGGTGTGTGTTACAAAGTGCTGCTATGGGTCCTATTTATAGCACTCCATGGCGGTTTAGGCAGAGTAGGAGGCAAGGAAGCTAGGGAGGGTACCCCCTGATCCTCCGGGCTCCCACAGTCGGTTCGGCCGAACTATCGACTTCGGCCGAACCATTGATCTTGCTTGGACGGCCTGGATGAGCCTTGGGGAGGCGGTGCCAGCCTAGGGGGATAACCGGCCGAACGTGTCGTTCGGCCGTTTCTGTCATTTCCGACCCCTATAGCACGTGTTTTGTGATATTGTACCTGCAAACATGACACTTACCAAAACTCGTGGAACTTTATTAGAAATCAAACCTAAGTACATGGAATGTTGCATAGTCTCTCATTTTATCCCGAGTATTGGTGGTCGAAATTGGGCTGTAACGACCGCCAACACACCCACATGGGGGTGCCCTGGCCACCAGGCCTGGTTCGGGCAAACCAGGCCATTCGGCCGAATGGGCAGGGCAGCCCCCCCTCGCCTACAAATGCTGGCCTTGCTTGCTTGATGCTTCACACACTCCACACTCAGAAACTTTTCGCCAGAAACCTCTGTCTCTCTCTCTTTCTCTCATTTCTTTGCTCAAGTGCTTGCTCAAGTTCTTCCCAAGAATTTTGCCCAAGTTTTGGTTCACTTGCATCTCTAGAAAATCCCAAAAATATTTTGCCTTTGTTGTGATCTTTGTGCTGAAATTCTGGATGAATTTGTGGTGGTCACCGACACCCACAAGAACGACTAACCTTTGTGGTGGTTTTCATCCCCGCAAGAACGACTAACTATCTCGGACGACTGACTTGATTTTCTCTGTGCTAACCTCATATATTTAGTCCTTCGGGTAGTTGTTATTGCACTAACATTTTGCAGGAATCATGACGAAGTTCATCGCTGCACTCCGTCGTTCTACCCGGCTTAGCCACCGCACGGATGATGCTGGGAGTTCCCCAGCTCCGTCCCGAGGCTCGAGCCGGATGGACACGGATGAGCAAGAAGCAGTCGGCTCGGGATGGGGTCATGCCACGCCCCCATCCAGGCAGCTTCTGAGTGTCAACGACATCGTCCTCAGGAACGAGCGGGAGCAGAACACCTTCAACGAGCTTCGGCTGAAGGAGTTCGAGCACACCCGTGTTTTTGAGCAGGGCTTGCTCCGGGACACGGGTATGGATGAAGAATTCACAGAAGTTTTCCAGGCCATTGACTAGGAGAATTTCTGGCGCATCGACGAAGAAGGTTCGTACCTACTCACCCTCGAGTTCCTTTCCACTTTGGTTTCAGAATCTGGGGGGATTCATTTTCGGTTTTTCAACCAAGAGTTCTTTTGCTCTTGGAGGGATTTTAGTTCGGGTCTTGGTTTTTCAAGTCATTGTTCTGTAGACCCGAACAAAGCTCTTAAAAGATTTCGGGGAGTACCAACTGTCATGCGCCCCGCACGAACAGTATCCATAACCCCACTTTGCGTTTCATGCATCGTTGGGTGTCTATGTGTTAACACCAAAAATTGGCACCTGAAAGAGGCTGACGAGTGGGCCAGACTCAGTAGAAAGAGTCCATTCGGCAGGAAGGACTTCTTCAAAGCATTCGGCAAAAGATGCTCTGCGGTCGGGAATCCGTCATCATTCAGGACGGAAGCATTCGGGAGAGCGTGATGACGTGGATTAAATATAAGGAAGAGGCTGATTTGATGAACAGTATGAGATGAATACGACGCTTCAACGTATTTCTTTGGAAATAAACATTTGTAATTGTAATCGACTAGGAATCGAGAGTACCTAGACATGCGGTAGACTAGTGCTTTTAAACCTATGCATTCTTGTTTATTAGAGATTTATGATCATGCTTTCACATTTATTATGCCTCATTCTCGTTAATCGGTTGTAGTTAAGTATTGTAATAGAGACAGAACAATTACACAACAAACCGGCCCTGCGCCAACTTTTCGAGTCTTTTAGTCGTGTCGTCGAGTTTCTTTCGAGGGGAATCAGTCATGCGGTCGGCAGTGTGCTTCTTACATGCTTTGCCGATTATGTAATGAATGCTTGGATTGCTGACAGATAGCTTGTTTATAGCTATATGTCGATCAAAATTGGCTCTGTAAGCCGTAAAGATGGAACTACCTGGTATCAGCCGGCACGTTCCAGGTTTTCATCTAAACATTTGGTAGATGCAGGTTTTTGGATCGTTTTAGAACTAATCATCCGGTGGATTAGAGCTCGAATTCGATCTGATAGGTCTGTCTTCATTGACAAAGCTTGTTCCTTCTTCATGGAACCTGATTCGGCTATCTAGCCGTATTCGGCCTGATTCGGCTTGCTGTGTGCTTGGCGTGAACTGCAGATTTTACGTCAACACACTTTTTGGCACACCTGGTGGGACGCACAAGTTTTGAAGATGCCTGAATTAAAGGATGTTCTGGATATCACTCTTGAAGAATTGTCTGAAGAGCATCAACAAGTGGTGAAGGCTGCTGCAGACCAATTCATTAAAAAGTGTTTGCTGTCTTTTGCCAAGAACAGGAGTGGTGCACCATTTCTCAAGTCAAATCTGCCAAGAGTTCTGCTACCTGGACAATCTGATCTTACTGAAGATGAAGAAAGGGAGAAATTCTCTGGCTTGTTGTACAAAGCTCTGGGAGAAACAATGACCAACCATAACGCTGCATTCTTGAACAGCTTTTGACACATAATGATCAACATCTTTGGTCAACAAGTGGACATGCCTTTCGAGCAAGCATATGGGCAGCTTGGTGGCCCAACATACTTTAATGTTCAAAAACCTCATGGTAAAGGAGCTGTTGAAGAAACTGGAACTTCTGGTTCCAAGGGTGCGAATGGTCAACCAGTTCAACAAGATCCTCAGCAAGAAATACCAAAACCTCGCACATATGGTGAGGCGGCATTCGACACCACAGCAAATCCGCCTGCTTCTGCTTACAAGATACGACACTAGCACTGTGGAACATATAGCTCGATACTTGATGCAGCTCGGAGAGGCTTCAGCAGATGAGGCTTTCAGGATCAGATACTTTCCTCTATCATTGACAGGTCCGACTTTTACGTGGTTTGCTTCTTTGCCTGCTCAGTCAGTTTGCACTTGGAAGGATCTAGAACAGAAGTTCCATGCTCACTACTATATTGGCAGTACTGAGAAGAAGTTGGTTGATCTGACCAGCTTAAGACAAAGAAACAATGAAACACCTACAGAATTCCTCAGGAGATTTAGGGAAACAAAGAGCATGTGCTTTTCTCTGAACATACCTGATGATCAGCTGAGTGCTAACTTGGATTCAGTTTTCAAAGAAAGTTGGTTAAATTATTAAAAGAAGATGGAGTTTGAAGATCTGGGTCAGTTGTCACACAAATTGGCATTGATGAGTAACCAAGCGTATGGTTTCAAGAAGGATGGCAGATTTGCCAAATACAATGATGTAGCTGACATTTACAATCAATTCCTTGAAAGAGCAGATCAAATAGATGAATATGAGGATAACGAGGAAGTGGCTGCTGCAGAGATAGTATGGGGCAAAGAGCCAATTACGGTAAATCAGAAGTGGATCAAACAGACTAAGGGCACATATGATTTTGATGTGACTAAGGCAGATAAACTGTTTGATTTTCTCGTAAAGGAAGGCCGGATCAAGCGGCCAGAGGGGCATTCTATGCTTCGGCCTGATGGTGTAAGAGATAAGAAGTATTGTGGATTCCATGATAGAAACTCTCATTCCATCAATGAATGCAGAGCCTTTAGAGTGAGGATTCAGAAATCTATACAGGAGGGGCATATGAAATTTGACAATAAGATGAAACTGGACAGTAACCCGTTCCCTCAGAACATTATTGGTTTTTCAGTCAACATGGTAAATATTGTTGCACCTGAAGAGAAGGGAAAAATGAAAGTTTTGACTTCAAGAAAGGCAAGACAAAGTGGCTCAGTTGACCCCGCTCAGCAAATCACGATTGAACAAATTCACAAGAAAGAACCTCGTTCTTCAAATAGTCGATCTGAAATTGGAGAATCTTCTAAGCCAAGAGTTACTACGCGTATTCTCCTCAATAAATCGCAGCGTCAGCAAGAAAAAGAGCGCTATCAGAGGAGAAAATATGATGAGGAGAAAAGAAGATACGAAGAAGAAATGTATAGGGAAGAACAAGAAGAATACGTTCGAGAACAAGAACGCGCACATTGGGGGTGTGCATTTTTCAGACATTGTTGGAATGAGGGTTTAAAGCTCCCCACATGGAATAATTGTCCTGAATGCAATGATAGACATGATGAATACAGGCAGGATACTGTCAATCGCCGATCTGTCCATGAAAGAATTGGCAGAATACATCCCAGTGATAATCGGTGTTTTGAGACATATGAGAGTGATAATCAAACGAGAAAGAGGTATGCTGACCACAGGTGGATTGATCATGAAGAGGAAGAAGAAGATAATGGATATGTCTGGCAAAAGGGACAATGGTGCCCACCTGGTTTAAGAAAGAGCCAAAAGAGAAGATGTAACACCCTAAAAATGCATATTTAAAATTTTTAGTAATTAATATGCTTTTTAGTGAAGTGCTCATAAATAATATAGGGAAAATAAACTATTTTTAAGGAAATTAAAATCAAATATAAGGTTAGAAACATTTTTGTTGCATTCATGCCGGCTGCATTCTGTTTTGTATGAGTGTGGTTCAATTGGAATTTAAACCTAGTTTAAATTGGAATTTGAATCGTCTTGTTTGGTGGCCTAGAATAGTTGTTTTGGCCTTAGTTCGCTTTACCTCCCCGAACTCTTTCCCTGGCTATTCCTTCTCCTTTTTCTTTTTTCCCAGTTCGGCCCGGCTCTTTCCCTTCCTGCATTCTGTTTTGTTTGAGTGTGGTTCAATTGGAATTTAAACCTAGTTTAAATTCGAATTTGAATCGTCTTGTTTGGTGGCCTAGAAAAGTTGTTTTGGCCTTAGTTCGCTTTACCTCCCCGAACTCTTTCCCTGGCTATTCCTTCTCCTTTTTCTTTTTTCCCAGTTCGGCCCGGCTCTTTCCCTTCCCCGCTTCCGGCCCAACGCGGCCCAGCAGGCTGGCCCGCACCGCGCGCCCCACCCTCCTCCGACTGCCAGGCGGGACCCGCCTGTCGGGTCCGTCTGTCCCGCGGCGCCAGAGTCCGGCTCGACACGCGCCGAGTCCGACCCCGGGGCCCACCAACTCGGACGCTGAGGTCCACCTGGACTCCCTTCGGCCACCCTTTAAAACCCGCCGACCCGCGCCCCAAACCGCATCCCATCTACGCCAGCGCCGCCAACCCTAGCCCTAGCAGCCGCCGCCCGAGCTCGCGTCGCCATCCGGAGTTCGAGCCGCCGCCGCCGTCGATCTCGCTGGCCGTCGTCGTTCCACCCCGGCCAGCTGCTCCAGCACTGTCGCGTGGAGGTAAGGAACCTCACGAGCCCCTCTCCGTCCTTTTTTCTGGCACCGTAGTGCCGCCGCCGTGTCGCGCTGCCGTAACCGAGCGTCGCCGCCGCCATAGCTCGTCGTGCGTCGCTGCCGCCGCGTCCCCGCCGTCATGATCCACCCTGGTGATTTCGCCGTGTCACCCCGCACCCGTAGGACCCAGTCGCACTCGAAGCCATGCACCCTAGCGCATTCGCGCGTTTCGCCGGCGAAGCGCCGCGCAGCCACCAGCGCGCCGCTCGTCGCGCCGCCGCCGGCCACCCCTTCCCCAGATCTAATCTAGTCCGTCCGATCCGAAACCAGCGGCTCAGATCATTTTCGACCCAAGTCAACCAAGGTCAATACCGGTCAACCCCGAGTCAGCCGTGAGCGTTTTGAAAAAGAGCCCCTGTCTTTTTTCTAAATCAACCCGCGGTCCACACCAATTCAAAAATAATTCAATTTAGGTCCTAAATTTTATGGAAAGCCCCCTGTCTTATTGAAAATTTGAAACCGCAGTCCTGTTTTTGTTATTTTACGCTTTAACCCTCCTATTTTAAATAAAGTTACGTTTAGGTCTAAGCCCCTGGAATTTTTAAAACTTCGCCAGCAAGTCCCTAAACCTTAGAATAGCCGTATCTTTCTCGTTTTAGCTCCGATTTGTGTGATTTTCATGCTCACGTGTTCATAGCGAAGCGTAGATTAGTTTTTCAGCCTTCTTTTGTTCTGTTTCTACTGGTTGGTGTACTGTTCTAATAGACTATTATTGTTTGGATGTATTGGCTTGTGTGGATGCTTGTGTGTTGCTTCGTGAGTCCAGTCGGTGAGCCGAACGCTTTGGAGTTTGAGTACGAGGGTTACGAGGAGCAGGACCAGCAGCAGCAGCAGTTTGAGGAAGGCAAGTATAGCACGGACAATCCTTGCTACCTAAACACACCTTTACATTATTTACTGCATACGCATGTGTCTAAATTTGTTCCCTATTAAGGTTGTACCTAGATCTGTTTATCCTGTACCTTGATCACCGGGGTTTATGCATATGGGTAGATATTTGCTAGGCGCAGCTACTGTCACCTTTGTTTAACTGTTAATATTGACTTAATGGTTCACTTCAATGTTAATGGTAAATCATGCTTTTTAGCAACTTGGATCAGGGAGCTAGGGCGTACGCTTCGTGCTTGGCCCTAGTGTCTCTCCATAAGGACTGGTTCTTAAAGTGGCAACCTAGGAACCTGTCGCCACCGCTGGAACTATAATGGGTCTGGTCTTGGAATAGTAACTTGTACTTCTCTAGCTTATCAGTGGTTACCGATGGGGCCGACGGCGCTGTGGGAACAAGGCGCTAGGCATGGTTTTTGATCCACCGAGGACGGTAGACCTGTCGGCTATGTCTGATGGGGCCGACGGCGCTGTGGGAACAAGGCGCTAGGCATGGTTTGCCGCTTGTAACACCCAAAAATAGCATATTTAAAATTTTTAGTAATTAATTGATTATTTATTATCATGTTCATGTTTAATGTAGGTTAAATAATTAATTTCTGAAAATTAAAATCAAATATAAGGTATAGAAACATTTTTGTTGCATTCATGCTGCTGCATTTATTTTTGTATTGCTTGTGGTTCAAACGAATTTAAACTTATTTAAATTCGAATTTGAATCGCCTTGTTTGGAGGCCTAGAAAAGTTGTTTCAGCCTTAGTTCACTTCTGCTCCTTTAACTCCTCTCTTGATCCACCTCTGTAATGTTCACTTCTACTTTATTAATTGGGTTTACAACTGGGATTCATTTAATTGTAGTATCTTGGATAATTGTTAAAACGAATCAATTAAAAGTGCTATTGCAGTTCAGCCGTGTCAAGCCTTTCTTTTAAGCCTTCATATACCGTGTTATACTTGCTAAGTAAGACAATTACTTACACTTGCTATTCAACAAAATCCTGGATGGGTAACAGATGGATTAGATGATACTGCTGCTGTTGAATTTCCTGAGGATCTGCAATTCTACTAAGTTGTGCTCCACCAGTCAGTGTCCCCGTGGGAATCGGCTCCGCCTTAGTTTGAGAGTTAATAAAGAGACTTCCGCTGTTCATTATTTATTTATTTATGATAAATAACTGGAACAGCTGGGACGACAAGACTGGGAGGCTGAAGAAGAGGAAGAAGACCCTGACATGGAGGAAGAATGGGTGCCCTCTGACTATGAGCGTGAGATAGAAGGGGTCCAGCAGCGTGAGCCTGTTCAGCCAGCCAAGAGTGGAGAATCAGCTGGTGATCCCGATGATGATGATGATGATGATGAGGATGACGATGCTGGAGATGATGGAAGCGATGGCGGGAGCAACAATGAAGACCCAGAAGAGGAAGAAGAGCCAGCACCTAAAGAGCTTGAGCCACCAAGGTGGACTGTGTACGACTACGTCAGGGATGGAGGTGACAGCTTCTATCATCGGCGCCTCAGGAGGATGCTTGAGAACCACTATGGTCCTGGCAACTTGGGCATTGAGTACCGCAGTGAGTGGTGGGTGCACCCTCGCTTTCCCAGCTTCTGGAGGACTAGAGTGGAGATCCGCACGCCTGACCACTGGGCGAGAGCTGCTAGGATGAGGTCATTCCACAGTGCTATCAGTGAGAGGAGCACTCAGGAGGCAGCTATAGCAGATGCAGCTCGTCAGGCCTACCTCAGCTACAGGGACAGGCTTTGGGCTGAGGTGCAGCACGAGCCAGAGAGATGGTACCCCCGCCGGAGGAGTAGACAGAAAGCTTGCACCCAGCACAGACGCGGATGCAGCTTTAGATGAGCTTGCCATAGTGAGGGACCAGTTGAGGAAGACTCAGGAGCGAGTGCTGCTGCTTGAGCATCAGCTGGGAGCACCCGCGCCACGCCGTCCAGTCTACCGCGCAGAGTCACCACAGCGCAAGAGGCCTCGCTACGGATCTGCCGCCGCCAGTACCACCGTTGAGCGTAATCATTAGGAAGTTTACCATGAGTCTGTAATAGGGATCGATTAGTTTACGCTTTTCAGTCAAGTCAAAACTCAGTCGTGTCGAGTCTTGTGTGAGCTTTGTTCTTAGGTGATTGGTTTGGTTGTTATATGCTTATGAGTGATTTGGATCTTTGTAATGAGTGTGATGGGTGTAGACGCAAGTCTACCACCATCTAGTATTGGATTAAGGTTTAAGGAATTAATGAATAAATAGTTGGGTTATTTATCTCTCTTGCATTTTACCTATCATCTTCCCAATATCTTTGATTCACATCCTATCAGTCATGCAATCTTTTCATGTATCATCTGCACATGTCCGGGTTATTTCCTACTGATTGACAGAGTACTGATGGGAAGTATCTTATTATGATAGATGGTTAACACCAGGAGCAACGCTAGTGGCAGTGGAGCCAACCAGAATCCGCCACCACCACCCACGGTGGAGCAGATGATGCAGATGCAGCTCCAGCTGACACAACAGATGGCTGATACTATCGCACTGATGTAGCAAAATCAGCAGAATCCACCCCAACAGCCCAGCATGCCACCCAGAGACAAGAGGGGCGAGTTTATGAAGAGACGCCCTCCCACTTTCAACAAAGCATGTGACCCACTGCAAGCAGAGGACTGGCTCAAGGCAGTGGAAAGGCAGCTGGACATTGCGCAATGCAATGATAGAGAGAAGGTGTTGTACGCAGGAGGACAGCTCCAGGGACCAGCGTTGGACTGGTGGGACTCGTACCAGTACGCCCACGCCAACCGTGCACAGATCACTTGGCAGGAGTTCTGTGAGAGTTTCCGCTCTCACCATGTGCCAGAAGCTCTGATGACGCTAGAGAAGAAGGAGTTCCTTGCACTGAAGCAGGAAGGGATGAGTGTCACTGCCTATCGTGACAAGTTCATCGAGCTCGCCCGCTACGCCCCAGAGGACGTGGCGACAGACAGGAAGAAGCAGACCGGGTTCCGAGATGGCCTGCATGATGCACTGCAATACCAGCTGATGTGCAACAAGTTTCCCAACTTCCAAGAGCTGGTGGATGGCGCACTGATGCTGGAGAACAAGCGCCGTGAGATGGAGGACAAGAAGAGGAAGCTTCAAGCCCCACCATCTGGAAGCAACATACGCCCCCGCTTCAACCCTCAGCCAGGGAACCAGCAATTTGGGAACCCGCAGCGTCTCCAAGGGCAGTCCACTCTACTGAACCGCAACTAGTACCAGCAACGTCCCCAGTACCCTCGGGCGCCACAGCAACAACCTCGCTTCTAGAATCAGCTACAAATTGGTCCAGTTCAACGCAACCAGGCGCAGAACGGCTATGCTCAGCGCCCTAACCCAGTTGATAGCACACCAGGGGCGCAGAGGTGTTACAACTGTCGTGAGCCGGGGCACTATGCCAATGCCTGTCCTCACAGAGCTCAGAACCCCGCTGGCCAGAGCAACAACCAGAAGGTTGGACAACCACAGAACCAGAATGTGAACCAGCAACAAGGCCAGGCAAACCGTGGGCAGCAGAATCCAGTTAGGGGCAAAGTCAACCACGTGGGGGCAGAAACTGCAGAGAAAGCTACGGACGTGGTCGTGGGTACGTTCCCTGTCAACTCAACTCCCGTGACTGTTTTGTTTGATACTGGAGCTTCGCATGCTTTTATATCTGCTGCTTTTGTGAAAAAGAACATGATGATCTTGCAACCTATGGGGAATCCCATGATAGTTAGCTCACCAGGGGGGGAACAGCATGCCACACTACGTTGCCCTTGTGTCACAATCACAATAAGGGGGGTAGACTTCGTGGTGAATCCAATCGTGCTAGAAACCCTTGGGTTCGACCTGATATTGGGAATGAGTTGGTTAGGCAGATATGAGGCAGTGATTCAATGTTCCAAGAGAGCAGTGCAACTTACAGCCAGGACTGGTGAGAGGGTGGAGTATCAGGCAGCCAGTGCCCCAGAGCACAGCCAAGTTAACCAAGCTACCGGTGCAGCCCTAGAGGACATCAGGATAGTGTGTGAATTCCCAGACGTGTTCCCAGAAGAGTTACCAGGTATGCCTCCGGAACGTGAAGTTGAATTTGTTATTGAACTTAAACCTGGAACTGCACCCATAGCTAAGAGACCATATAGGATGGGGGTAAAAGAATTAGCTAAACTTAAGGAGGAAATAGAGGTGCTACTAGCCAAGGGGTATATTCGTCCTAGTTCTTCACCATGGGGAGCACCAGTGATATTCGTAGATAAAAAGGATGGTTCTCAAAGGATGTGTGTGGACTACAGAGCACTTAATGAGGTAACCATCAAGAATAAGTACCCATTGCCAAGAATTGATGATTTGTTCGATCAGCTGAAGGGAGCTTGTGTGTTCTCTAAGATAGATCTCCGATCAGGCTATCACCAGATGAGGATCCGAGCGTCAGACATACAGAAGACAGCCTTCACTACTCGTTATGGGTTGTATGAGTTTTTGGTCATGTCTTTTGGATTGACCAACTGTGGCAGAACCGCTCATCCCAACCCAATGAAAGTGTTCTTACACCGCCTTAAACGCAATCCGACACTTAAATTGGATGAAGATAGCTTGTCTGTCGGGTTTACCCCGATGCAACCACGTATTTTGAGACCGAAACAAAGCATACCAACACTCGTACGAAGACGAGTCCAGGGATTACATCAATCCATTTATTACATCCAGGTGGTTCACTTGCCATTATTACAAACTGGTTTTTCAAACTTAAAGTTCAGAGTGCCATAAAACAGCGGAAGCAACTATTTATTCGTCGAACCAGGTGATGTCACGAGGAAGCCAACCATGACATCACTCACCACGCTCCTCGCCCTCAGAGGACGGGTCCCACTCAACAGACCAGCCTGGGGGCAGCTGAGTCGGCCAAGTCAAACTAGCAACCATTTCTTCTAGAGTACCTGAAAGATTAGCCACAAGCAAGGCTGAGTATACTAATACTCAGCAAGACTTACCCGTAAAAAAAATAAATATTCTAGACATGCAAGGCTTGCTCAGGGGTTTGTTTTGCCAAAAAGCAACTAAAGGTGCATCCTTACTTTCATGTTTTTATTATCAAGATTCTAGTAAGCATATCCATTCTACATGAGCGACTGCACTAAAACAAGCATGTTGTACAAGAAAAATATGATCAGCAACATATTTTCAATAACCAGCTCATGTTCAACTTTTTACTCAGTGCAGAATTGTGATCAAGCAGTCTCAGTAAACTGCGAGAGACAGACGATTCGAATCGATTTGTTAACCTTGCAAGGTGGACCTAAAAGGTCACAAGCGGCCTGGATCCTTTTTGATTAGAA
>OAMR01000824.1:135195-145249 GCA_900205405.1 Echinochloa crus-galli
ATTCATGAGGCTTTGTCAGTGAAGTCTTGAAAGGGATCCTCTGGGATTCGGCCGCAATGAGCTCGGAGGGATCTGAATCTCCTACGGGCCAAGGAAATAAGATGTTGCTTTTTCCTCGATGGGAATCAAGAGTTCGGCTACTAGGGCCTACCAAGAACAGAAAAGGGCGAAAAGAAAATTTAGGATGCGATTCAAAAGGATGGTGCCGAATGTACTTAAAGAAGATTAAGAATTACCTGGAGGGCTTGATCTTGGTGCGCCATTTCTAGATTGAAGCTCGCAGAGGTCGATGAACTAGGGTTTGGATCTGGACGAAGCTTCGAAGATTCAAGAGAGGAAAAAGCAGGGATTGAGCTGGGATAACCTAGAGACGTTGAGTGTTTACGGTCAATTCTGAGATAAAAATATCTTTTATCCCGAAATTGAAGGGGCATGTGTTAACACCAAAAATTGGCACCTGGAAGAGGCTGACATATGGGCCGGATTTGGTAGAAAGATTCTGTTTCCATTCGGCAGGAAGGACTTCTTCAAAGCATTCGGCAAAAGATGCTCTGCGGTCGGGAATCCGTCATCATTCAGGACGGAAGCATTCGGGAGAGCGTGATGACGTGGATTAAATATAAGGAAGAGGCCGATTTGATGAAGAGTATGAGATGAATACGGTCGTTACAGCCCAAATCCGACCACCAATACTCGGGAATAAATGAGGTTATATGCAATATTCCATGTACTTAGGTTTTATTTCTAATAAAGTTCCACGAGTTTTGGTGAGTGTCATGTTTGCAGGAACAATGTTCGGAAATACGTGCTATAGGGGTCGGAAATGACCGATTCGGCCGGTCACCCCCCTTAGCCGTACGGGCCGCTGGGAGCCGTCCACGTCTACGACAACCAAGCAATGACTAAGCAAGCCACATAGGACGACCGCCAACTCAACTGGACCCGTGCCACATCACCTCTGGGCCAGAAACACACGAAGCCAATAACCAGGAGGCAGCCCAGAAGGCCCACAAAGCAAAGGCGGCGTAGGGGAGGGCGGCCACGGGCCGGGCCCATTCGGCCGAACAGGGCGGTTCGGCCGAACCGACCCCCCTGGCCAAACCGCCTCTAGGGGTGCATCCTGGCCCTTGGAGGCCAAGGCGGTGCATCTTGTGGTTCGGCCGAACCAGGCAGTTCGGCCGAACCCGGGCACTTCGGCCGACCTAGCCCCCAACCGTCCTAGCTGCCTTGGCGGTTACCCAACTGCCAAACCATCCTATGGAGCTATAAATAGGACCCTGCATTCACTTGTAAACACACACACTCAAGCCAAGGAGCTCTTCCACTTCATTCTAGTAGAGTTAGGATAGTTTAGTTGGGAGTTAGAGTTGAGTCGAGCTCACATCTTCAGGGACGAAAACTCTCGTCTTCAGAAGCTCTGGTATTAGCTCTTGTATCTTTTACTTTATCCTTTTGTTGACATTCAAGTTATCAATATAGTATTTATTTTATTCTACTTGTGCCTGATATAGTTGCTTCTACTTTAGTCGAGTTGCTTCTATATCGTGTTTAGACTATAGACGGCTCTAGTTCTTAGTGCTCTTAGTTCTTGCTTAAGTCTCTGTCTTAATTGGTTCTTCGTCTCTACTCACACTAGCGGTGAATTGTCATTGGGGTGTGAGTAAGAGTTGCTTGCTTCTGCTAGCGAAGTAAGTAGTTATTGATCTGTGTAGGAGTGGTTCCTAGACTTGTCAGTAGCCTTAGTTTCTGCCCGTCGCAACGGAGGTGGTAGCCGGGAGGTGGTGACAGCCCTTCCGGTCGTTGTAGCCCATCACGTTAGTTCCGGTGTCCTAGGACCCAAGGTTCAGGGTAGTCGGCACCCCCTCTCATCCCTTTCTGCGTGTCGGAGGCCCTGTAGTCCCCAAGAAAGGCAATAGACTTATTCCAGACCTATCAATGTTGGCTCTTCAGCCACTGTATTTCTAACCACTTGGCTTAGGTAGATAGAGTCCCCAGGAATCCTTTATCTCTTCTCGTTGTCCTCCCAACTAGCTATACCTTCTCTCATCTATCCAAGCCTCCCTTGAGCTGTGTGTCCGGTATACCCACTCCTATCCAAATACCATTTACCCCCTGTCTTGTCTAGTCGTGTACCCTTCTCTGATAGTCTCGAATATATGTTCACTAGTATTCTTGCCAAAGCTTCCCTGCGGAAATATAAATTACGATACGTCGGGATACTCCCAGGTGAAATGCTACAGCGGTGATTCTGTGCGCTTGCATAATATTTATATATTTTGCTAGCCATAAGGAAAACCACTGAAACACTCCTTACCCCAGTACCAGGATTCTCAATTCTGATATTGGATCGTAAGAAGTGCCAACACTTGTCTAGTCGTGTACCCCTCTCTGATAGTCTCGAATATCTGTCCACTAGTATTCTTGCCAAAGCTTCCCTGCGGAAATATAAATTACGATACCTCGAGATACTCCCAGGTGAAGTGCTACAGCGGTGATTCTGTGCGCTTGCAAAATATTTCTATATTTTACTAGCCAGAAGGAAAACCACTGAAACACTCCTTACCCCAGTACCAGGATTCTCAATTCTGATATTGGATCGTAAGAAGTGCCAACAAGCATTTCTGGCGCCGTTGCCGGGGAAGCATTTGGCTAGATTACTTTTGAACTTTTATCTTGAGCTATCTTAGTTGAGTACTGCTACTGTTGACGCTTCTTACGGTCCACTATCAGGATTGTTAATCCCGGTAATGGTGCAAGGAGTGTTTACCGATATTCTTACGACACAGATGTAAATCCGCAAGCGCACGGATATCAATGTAGCATTTCACCCGGGAGTATTCCTAGGTATCATATTTATTTCCACAGGGAAGCATTGGTTAAAAAGTATTGACTATTAATAGGGACGTATCTACTAAATAAAGTACCGACTAGCAGCAATTGGGGGCAAAGGCCAGTTCTTGAAGGCGTCTTGCCATTCATGAGGCTTTGTCAATGAAGCTTTAAAAGGAATTCGCTGAGATTCGGCAGCAATCAGCTCAGAGGGGTCTGAATCTCCTACGGGCCCAAGAAAATAAGTGGGTGCTTTCTCCTCGGTGGGAATCAAAAGTTCGGCCGCAAGAGCCTACCAAGAACAGAAAAAAGCGAAAGGAAAATTTAAGATGTGATTCAAAAAATGATGCCGAATGTGCTTGAAGAGGAGTGAAAATTACCCGGAGAACTTGATCTTGGTCCGCCATTTGAGGATTGAAGCTTGAAAGAGCTGATGATGCTAGGGTTTGGATTTGGCCGAAGTTCCGAAGATTCGAGCAGAGAGGGTGGATGCTAAAAAGATTCAATCCAGTTGCGGATTTCTAGTCAATTCCGAGATAAATTATCTTTTATCCCGAAATTGAAGGGGCATGTGTTAACACCAAAATTTGGCACCAGAAAGAGACTGACATGTGGGCCGGGATTGGTAAAAGATATCGTTCGGAAAGGAAAGCTTGTCTTCAAGGGCGTTCGGCAAAGGCATTCTGCGGTCGGGAGTCCGTCGCCGATTCGGCAAGGAGCTGCTCTATGGAAAGCATTCGGGAACGCGTGATGACGTGGATCAAGTAAGGAAGATGCCGATCTGATGAAGAATACAAGATGAATACGGCATTTTAGACGTATTTCTTTGGAAACAAACGTTTTGTAATCGTAATCGAGTAGGAATCGTGTCAAAACCAGGGTATAAATATGAACCCATGGTGATTGTAATAGGGATCGAACAATCATACAACAAACCGGCCTTGCGCCACCTTTTCGAGTCCTTTAGTCGTGTCGTCGAGTTTCTTTCGAGGGGAATCATCGATCCGTCGACCTCCGTAAGTATCGACAACCTTGTATCATGCTTAGTATCATGCGGTGGATTTAAGCTTGGTATGAGAAGGCTTCTTTGTTAAATCATGAGTCATGCGGTAGGCTAAGGTTTAGCTTGAAGCGAGTTATCGGCTCTATTAGATTTTGGCAAAGATCTAATAGATTCATTAAGTTACCTTGTGTTATTTGGGTTTTACTTTATGTTTAATTCATATAACACTCTTTTTGCCCAGTCTAGATTGGTTAGGTTCGGTTTTGATTCATCGCAAGACATGACCATGTTACCTTACATAGCCGAATTCAAACCAATCTAGATTGCCACGTGTTGCGGGTTCAAACTCGTTGATTTTGTGTGGATCTTGACAGAGCCGGGTATCATGCGGTAGATGCAGGTTTTTGGGTCGTTTTAGAACTAATCATCCGGTGGATTAGAGCTCGAAATCGATCTGATAGGTCTATCAACATCGACGAAGCTTGTTCCTTCTTCATGGAACCCGAATCGGCTATCTAGCCGTATTCGGCAGTCCCTCAATGAGTGAAAACGTGTTCGTAACTTTGTTTTAAATAATGAATGCTTCTAGCCTTCCACGTTTAGAGTATATCATGCGGTGGATTGATCTATTCTTGGTTGGTGGCGTGATTTTAAACAAGTCGTATCATGCGGTGGATTAACTTGTTTGATTCTACGCCTGACGGGTTCGAGGGTATCTAGACATGCGGTAGACTAGTGCTTTTAGACCTATGCATTCTTGTTTATTAGAGATTTACGATCGTGCTTTCACATTTATCATGCTTTATGCCCGTTAATCGGTTGTATTTAAGTATTGTAACGATCATCTAATTAAATACCGATCTTTCATCATGATGACGTCATGCGTTCGGCAGTATGCGCTCTGCCTAATATGCATGTGAGCGCCTGCATTGCCGACAGATAGCTTGTTCATAGCTATATGCCGATCAAGATTGGCCTTGCAAGCCGTAGAGATGGAACTGTCTGGTATCATCCGGCATGTTCCAGGTTTTATATCTAAACATTTTTTCTTTCTTTGTCAGTTTCAGAGAAAATTGACTGGCACACTTACAGGATTCACGCGATCGGGCACGTGTGAAGCCAGCTGATTCGGCTTGCTGTGTGCTTGGCGTGAGAAGCCGATTTTGCGTCAACAGCAGTCTTGGCACGCCCGGTGGGACCACAAGCTTTGAAGATGCCTGATTTAAAGGATATTATGGACGTTACTCTTGAAGAATTGCCTGAGGAGCATCAACAGATGGTGAAAACTGCTGCAGAACAATTCATCAAGAAGTGTTTGCTGTCTTTTGCCAAGAACAGGAGTGGTGCACCGTTTCTCAAGACAGACCTGCCAAGAGTTTTACTGCCTGGACAATCTGATCTTAATGAAGAAGAAGAAAGGGAGAGGTTCTCTGGTCTGTTATACAAAGCTCTGGGAGATACAATGACCAATCATAACGCTGCATTCTTGAACAGCTTTAGATGCATAATGATCAGCATTTTTGGTCAACAAGTGGACAAGCCTTTTGAACAAGCATATGGGCAAGTTGGTGGACCAACATATTTTAATGTTCAAAAACCTCATGGTAAAGGAGCTGCTGAAGAAACTGGAACTTCTGGTTCCAAGGGTGCGAATGGTCAACCAGTTCAACAAGATCCTCAGCAAGCAATACCAAAACCTCGCACATATGGTGAGGCGGCATTCGGCACCACAGCAAATCCACCTGCTTCTGCTTACAAGATATCTCCTTTGAATAACAGGTTGCAGAGGGATATGTATGGGAATGGATATACAGAATTCATGGATTATAATGCTATTGATGCTCTTCCGAATCCTGGATATGCTAATACAGGAATGCCCATTGGAAGGCCAGGAAATCAAGATGCCAATGTTGACCTCATGGTACAAAAAATGGCCGATGTGTTGCAAAATCAATTCGGTCTGAAGCCCAAAAATCAGGGGTACATGTACTCCTCTCCTTTCCCAGAATGGTACCAAAGAGTGTCATTGCCTAACAGAGTCAAGGTTCCTACAGAATTCACTAAATTCTCAGGGCAAGATGATACTAGCACTGTGGAGCATATAGCTAGATACTTGATGCAGCTTGGAGAAGCCTCCGCAGATGAAGCCTTTAGAATCAGATACTTTCCTTTGTCCTTGACAGGTCCAGCATTTACATGGTTTGCTACTTTGCCTGCTCAATCAATTTGTACTTGGAAGGATCTGGAGCAGAAGTTCCATGCTCATTACTATACTGGCAGCACTGAGAAAAAGTTGGTTGATTTAACTAGCTTGAGGCAGAGAAATAATGAAACACCTACAGAATTCCTCAGGAGATTTAGGGTAACAAAAAGCATGTGCTTTTCTCTGAACATACCTGATGATCAATTGGCTGGTATGGCTGTAGCTGGGATGCTGCCTGCAATTCGTGAAAAGTTATTCGGGATGGAGTTTGAAGATCTGGGTCAGTTGTCACAAAAACTGGCATTAATGAGTAACCAAGCATATGGCTTCAAGAAGGATGGTAGATTTGCCAAACAAAATGATGTGGCCGACATTTACAACCAATTCCTCGAGAGAGCAGATCAAGGGGATGAGTATGAAGATAATGAAGAAGTGGCTGCAGCAGAAATAGTATGGGGCAAAGAGCCGATTACTGTGAATCAAAAATGGATCAAGCAAACTAAAGGTGCTTATGATTTTGATGTAACCAAAGCAGACAAATTGTTTGATTTCCTTGTGAAAGAAGGCCGAATCAAGTTACCAGAGGGGCATTCCATGCTTCGGCCGGATGGAGTAAGAGACAAAAAATATTGTGGATTCCACGACAGAAACTCTCATTCCATCAATGAATGTAGAGTCTTTAGAATGAGGATTCAAAAGGCTATACAAGAAGGACACTTGAAGTTTGATAACAAGATGAAATTGGATAGCAATCCGTTCCCTCAGAATATGGTTGGGTTTTCAATCAACATGGTGAATGCTGTTGCACCTGAAGAAAAAGGGAAGATGAAAGTTTTAACTTCAGAAAAGGCAAAACAAAGTGGCTCAGTTGACCCCACTCGGCAAGTCACGATTGAACAGATTCACAAGAAAGATCCTCGTGCCCCGAATTGTCAATTTGAAATTGGGAAATCCTCTAAGCCTAGAGTCACTTCACGTATTCTTCTCAATAAATGGCAACGACAGCAAGAAAAAGAGCGCTACCAGAGGCGTAGATATGAAGAAGAAAGGTACAGAGAAGAACAAGAAAATTTGCACGGGAACAGGAACGTGCACATTGGGATTGTGCTTTCTTCAGACATTGCTGGAACGAGGGTTTAAAGTTGCCTACATGGAATAATTGCCCTGAATGCAACGATAGATATGATGAATATAGACAGGGTACTATCAATCGCCGATCTGTCCATGAAAGAATTTACATAAACAACAACCTAGCTGAATCATGGAATGCCTGGATCAAGGACTATAAAGACTTGCCAGTGCACTGCATGGTTGAAGCTATGAGAGAAAAAGGGACAGGATAGCTAGGGCACTTGATGGGAACATTTTGCCAGCTATAATTCATCAGCTCAATGCAGCCTCTAAGGGCCTAGGGCACCTCAAGGTCACCAAGGGCATTCCTGGACAAGCAGAGGTCACAGAACTTTATAAAGATCAAGAGGTAAGAAGACAGGTGGTCTACTTGGATGACAAGGTTTGTACCTACAGGGAGTGGCAGGTTACAGGCAAGCCTTGCCCCCATGCCCTGGCTGTCATCACATCTGCAAGGAACAATAACATGGAGCAATTTGTAGACCAAGCTTATTCTGTGGAAAAGCTTAGGGCAGCTTATAGGGGTGGCTGGCCAAACATAACAGATAGAAACCAGTGGCCTGAGGTGGATAAGGGTTTCAAGCTCTATCCACCAATTGCCAAGAAGAGAGGTGTGGGTAGGCATAGAAAAAACAGAATTCCTTCTTTCCTAGAGAGGGGCAATGGTAAGGCTACAAGGCAGGTCAGGTGTAAGGGTTGTGGTGAGCTAGGCCATAGGCAAGGAAGCTGGTAATGTCAACTCACAGGCACAAAAAAGAGGCAAGTTTGTCTTCCATTTTTCTTGCATTGCTTTGCTTTCACTTGTCTGCTAGGTCACTACAATTTTTTTTGCAGGAAGAGGACCAGCAAAAAGAAGCCACAGAAGGCTGGAAGGAAGAAGAAGAAGACAGAGAAAGAACCAACTGAACCACCCAAAGAAGCCACTACACCAAGAACAAGAGCTGCTGTGGCCAGGGAAAAAGCAAGAGCTGCTGCCTTGAAAGCAGAAGCAGCAGCAGCAGCAGCAGCAGCAGAAGCTGCACAAGCACCAGCAGAAGAAGCACAAGCACCGGCTGCAGCTCAACAACCAGCAACACCTGTTCCCAAGAGCAAAAGGTATGCATCCCAACAACTAGCAACACATGTGTTACATCCTGTCTTCTCAAACCAACCAGCTCACTTGATGTTACTCTGCAGGAAGCTAGCAATGGAATCATCCCAACAAGTTGAAGATCCAGTTCCACTAGAAGTATGCCTGTACCAGGCACCAAAGAAGATGTCCCCAAGAAAGAAGAAGCTGGCTACCAAGATTCCCAAAGGCAACAAGAAAGTGTGATCTGTGATCTGTCTTATGTGATGAAGTACTTTCTTTTGTGGAAATGGTCATGAACATTGTGTTGTGGAATGGTCCTGAACAATTTCAGCTGTAATGTAGGGTATGCCAAAACAATGAACTATGGCAGTGTTTTAATCTGTGAGCTTATATGGGAGTGTTCCTTTATTTTGGACAACAATGATGGGTGCATGATCTGTGACCTCCTTTATTTTGTAATGTTTTGGACAACATGGTCATGTATGGATAACTAGGTGGCACTAAACTAACTTGATATACTATGATATTTACATTCTGTCAAAACTTACAATTCAGTAACGACGCACCTACGATCAGGTAAGAAGGTGAGCATGTGTTTAAGATTGATATAATGTTATGACTCTGACTTGTGCAACCCTGTTGCATAAGGAGCTCTGTATGTTCTGGTACGGAGGGCGACTAGCTCGAAAGAGCAACGTCGACATCTGCTGCCTGATGTTGAGTGCAGACTTCCTACCGTGCGATGTTATTGGTCACGGTCGTGCATCCCTGGGGCACGTTTCGCACAGGAGCTCCCATAAGGCAATGTTATGGGATGCAACCATCTATGCCATGCGATGATGGTCATGGCAAAAGTGAATACGTTGTTCGCAACGTATGAATCGTTGTTCATGCAACGATAAACGCATGGGCGCCATTTCTATAGTAAATGGTGATGTATGGTTTTCTGCAGGTACACTAACCGCGAATCGAGTAGTTCACGAATTCCTATATTGGAAGAGAGCTTATACGATGCCACCAATTTTTATTACGAGTGTGTAAACGAAAGTCAAGTCGTAGGCTACGTTCTCATACTAGTTGCATTGCATGTCCTTAAAAACTTTTGGGTTTTTGGTGAGTGACATTAGATCTAAACCTAGTGTGTTTCCGTAAGAGTTGGCTAGTTCCTACAATCACGCGCTTCTATAGATAAGCCTGGTCGTATGTACAATGATGTCTTCAAGAGGCCGGAATTCACCCAATTCTGTGGAAGATCTTGCAGCAGTTTGGATATACGGAACTACCGCGGTATATCGAAAAGAATATAGATAGTCTAGACCATGAAGCAGAAGAAAAAGGTTCATGAGATATAGACTCAAATGAAAGCAGCTCCATCTCGACAAAAGGACTATGCTGATCATTGGCAATGTACAAGTTTCATGATTGGAGATTTTGTATACTTAAAGGTTTCACCTTCAAAAGGAGTTTGTTGATGAGCGTATGTTACAACTGTATCAGATTTTGGGTTTAGAGATAACCATGGAGGATCTTCAAGAATGACTTAATGACATGAATCAAGGTGGTCCACTAGAAGTTCCACTATCAGTGCAGCAGGAATAGGAGTTGGCAAGAAGAGCATGAAAGCGATTGATGAAATTGTTCCTCCAACTAATCTTAAAGAGTTGCAATCATTACTCGGCAAGATAAATTTTGTGAGAAGATTCATATCAAACTTGTCACAGAAGGTGTTACCCTTTTCTTCAATACTGAAAGTCAAAAAAGATCAAAAGTTTGTATGGGGTCCTGCAATTCGTGAAAAGTTATTCGGGATGGAGTT
>OAMR01000824.1:154188-185031 GCA_900205405.1 Echinochloa crus-galli
TCAACTATGGTGGCGTACCACAGCTCTAGTGTTGTGTGTGTGGAATATGTGGAGTGGAATATGTGGAGTGGAATTTTGGCGGAATTTCATGGATTGATTCTTCCTCTCCTTGATTTATTTTTCGAGAGCATGGGCTATCTTTTATTCATATTTTTACCATGCCTTTGGCATGCTTTTCTTTTGATCATTTTTTTTGCCATGTATTTTGACATGCTTTTTTTTCCTCATATTTTTGCCATGCCACTTGGCATGCTTTTCTTTTTTCTTTTGCATAGCCCAATCCTCTAAGCCTAGAGTCACTTCACGTATTCTTCTCAATAAATGGCAACGACAGCAAGAAAAAGAGCGCTATCAGAGGCGTAGCTATGAAGAAGAAAGGTACAAAGAAGAACAAAAAGAATTTGCACGGGAACAGGAACGTGCACATTGGGATTGTGCTTTCTTCAGACAATGCTGGAACGAGGGTTTAAAGTTGCCTACATGGAATAATTGCCCTGAATGCAACGATAGATATGATGAATATAGACAAGGTACTATGGTGAGACTCCATAGGCGTACGTCAATCTCGGTGCGTAGGGTCATGCTGCCTGTGTTGTACCATAACGGCTACTGTCTTGTTAGGGTGTCTTGTGAAAAGCCTCGTAGCGTCCCTATGCCGTCACACCTCGGAAGTGTGGTTTGAGAGGTCTGATCCACCTCGGCATGACTGGGTTTAAAGTTCTTTGAACTTTTACGCGACCGGGATCAATCGGTGATTGATATGTTGAATTACCAAACAAGGCAATTGATGAAATTGTTCCTCCAACTAATCTTAAAGAGTTACAATCACTGCTTGGCAAGATAAATTTTGTGAGAAGATTCATATCAAACTTGTCACAAAAGGTGTTGCCCTTTTCCTCACTGTTGAAAATAAAAAAGGATCAAAAGTTTGTATGGGGTGACGAACAACAAAAGGCTTTCGATGAGATCAAGGAATACATTAAGGAGCCACCAGTATTGGTACCTCCACAGTTGAACAAGCCTTTCAAGTTGTACGTGGCGGCCGATGCCCAAACTATTGGATCGGCCCTTATTCAAGAATTTGAAGGGAAGGAAAGAGTAGTTGCATACCTATCAATATGGCGTCGAAAGGACAAGCCTGAAGAAGATGGTCATTCGGCTCCTACATGCATGGTATGTTTCTTGCCGAATGAATTTATGGCTCCTGCTGATCAAGTTGTACAGGAGGAAGCGTTGTCAGAGATAGATGAAGTCGAACAGCTAATGGCACAATTGATGCTCAATAAGCAAGCTGTCTTTGAAAAGCCAATTCAGAATCGACACATGAAGCCACTATATTTGAAAGGATTTGTTAATGGGAAGCCTTTAACCAAGATGTTCGTCGATGGTGGAGCTGCTGTGAATGTGATGCCATATACTACATTCAGGAAGCTTGGCATGGGCCCTGGAGATTTAACACCAACGAGCATAATTCTGAATGATTTTGCTGGGAATCCTTCAGACACCAAAGGCTGTGTTCATGTAGATCTAATGATTGGGTCCAAGGTTCTGCTCACAACTTTCTTCGTCATTGAGGGCAAAGGGGCATATAGTTTGCTGCTTGGAAGAGATTGGATCCATGCAAATTGCTGTATCCCAACCACCATGCATCAACAGCTCATTCAGTCGATAGATGATGATGTGGAAATTGTCCAAGCAGATGATTCAATAAGTGTGGCAAATATGGAACCAGCTTTTTGGGAGTATCAAGGCATAGATTGTTTCTCAGGCAAAGACGGGGGAGAAGGTCCTGTTGCACCAGCCAGCACTGATCAACAGCCGATCAAAGCAGTCGGCTCTCATAGTAATTTTTAATGGAGAATCCAATTGATGGAACGGACGGGAAGTTAGGACGTGGATTTGTGTCGGCTGATAAGCTAGAAGAAGTGGACATTGGAGATGGTGACAAACCAAGGCAAACATTCATCAGTGCAAACTTAGATTCAGTTTTCAGAGAAGAGTTGATTAAATTATTAAGAGAATACAAAGACTGCTTTGCTTGGGATTATTCGGAGATGCCCGGTCTAGACCGTTCTATTGTTGAACATCGGTTGCCGATCAAACCTGGTTACAGGCCTTACAAGCAACCACCCCGAAAAATCTACAAGGAAGAAGTGTTGGCCGATGTGAAAAAAGAGATTGAAAGGTTACTAGACGCAAATTTCATTCGGCCATGCAAATATGCGGATTGGATCTCTAATATTGTTCCTGTCTATAAGAAAAATGGAAAAATGAGGGTTTGCATAGACTTTAGAGACTTAAACAAGGCTACACCCATGGATGGATATCCAATGCCAATTGCTGACTCATTAGTTGATGCTGCTGCTGGATACAAAGTGCTCAGTTTCATGGACGGTAACGCAGGATACAATCAGATTTATATGGCATTGGAAGATATAGTAAAGACAGCTTTCAGGTGTCCTGGACACATAGGGTTGTTTGAGTGGGTTGTCATGACCTTTGGATTGAAAAATGCCGGTGCAACTTATCAAAGGGCTATGAATTATATTTTTCATGAGTTGATCGGCAAGATTGTGGAAATATATATTGACGACGTTGTAATCAAGTCATTGGATCACGAGTCTCATTTGGCTGACATAAGGGAAACCCTGGAGTGCACTAGGAAACATGGGCTTAAGATGAACCCGAACAAGTGTGCTTTTGGAGTTTCGGCTGGAGAGTTTCTGGGATTTTTGATACATGAAGGAGGAATAGGAGTTGGCAAGAAAAGCATGAAGGCAATTGATGAAATTGTTCCTCCAACTAATCTTAAAGAGCTACAATCACTGCTTGGCAAGATAAATTTTGTGAGAAGATTCATATCAAACTTGTCACAAAAGGTGTTGCCCTTTTCCTCACTATTGAAAATAAAAAAGGATCAAAAGTTTGTATGGGGTGACGAACAACAAAAGGCTTTTAATGAAATAAAAGAGTACATGAAGAAGCCACCAGTATTGGTGCCTCCACAATTGAACAAGCCTTTCAAGTTGTACGTGGCGGCCGATGCCCAAACTATTGGATCGGCCCTCATTCAAGAATTTGAAGGGAAGGAAAGAGTAGTTGCATACCTTAGCCGAAAGTTACTAGATCCAGAGACAAGGTATTCGGCTATAGAGAAACTTTGCTTATGTGTTTACTACTCCTGTACAAAATTTCGGCACTACTTACTACATGCCGAATGCATTGTGTATTCAAAATTTGATGTGATAAAACACATGTTGTCTATGCCGATTTTGAACGGAAGGATTGGCAAATGGATTTTAGCTTTGTCTGAATTTGAGTTAAGGTTTGAATCGGCAAAGGCTGTTAAGGGACAGATTATTGCCGACTTCATTACTGAACATCATGATACATCGATAAATTTGCTTAACATTGTTCCTTGGGTGTTATTCTTCGATGGATCTTCATGCAACAAAGGTGGTGGAGCAGGTATCTTATTAATTTCACCCAAAGGAGAAACATTTGAGTTTGCTGTTCCCATTCAATCTGCTGTTACTAACAATCAAGCTGAGTATGAGGCATTGCTCAAAGGGCTCCAATATTTGAAAGAAGCAAAGGCCATTGCGGTTGAAATTTTTGGAGATTCAGAATTGGTCATAAAGCAATTGAATGGTGAATATGAGTGCAAAAGTGATACCTTGAGGAATTACTATGAAGAATGCAAAGAAATATTGAAGAGCTTTCGGTCAGTAATTCTACAACACATTCCTAGAGGGGATAATGGAGAGGCAAATAGATTGGCCCAAAGTGCATCAGGTTATAAAGAGCTTCGAGAAGTTTTTGCTAATGATGTATATGCATTCGGGAGTAATCTGGCAGAAGATGATTGGAGAAAAGAGATTGCCGATTATCTGGAGAATCCGTCCCGAAAGGTTTCTAGAAAGCTCAGGTATAAAGCTTTAAAGTTTGTTCTTCTTGATGATAATTTGTATTATAAATCCCTGGATGGAGTGCTGTTACATTGCCTAAATCATGAAGAAGCAAAAAGGCTGATGAGTGAAGTACATGATGGGTTGTGTGGAGCACATCAATCGGCCTACCGAATGAAGTGGGTTATTAGAAGAACTGGATATTACTGGCCGACAATGTTGGAAGATTGTTTTGAATATTATAAAGGATGTCAAGACTGTCAGAAATTTGGAAACATTCAGAGAGTTCCGGCATCGGCTTTGAATCCCATTGTCAAGCCATGGCCATTCAGAGGATGGGGAATAGATTTGATTGGCCAAATAAATCCTCCATCTAGCAAGGGGCATAAGTTTGTGCTTTTGGCAACCGATTATTTTACCAAGTGGGTTGAGGCAATTCCATTAAAGAAGGTGACGTCGGAGAATATGGTTGAATTTGTTAAAGAACACATCATTTACAGATTTGGGATTCCTCAGACAATCACCACTGATCAAGGGACTCAATTTACATCTTCAGAATTCAGAGATTTTGCTGAAAGTATGGGCATCAGATTGTTAAATTCTTCTCCTTATTATGCCCAAGCTAATGGTCAGGCAGAGGCTTCTAACAAGATTATGATTAAAATTATACAGAAGAAGATTGATCAGAAGCCGAGAAAGTGGCATTCGGTACTCAGTGAGGCTTTATGGGCTTACCGAATGGCTCCACATGGGGCTACACAGACGTCTCCCTATGAGTTGGTGTATGGGCATCATGCTATCTTGCCATGGGAAATACAATTAGACTCAAGGAGAATAAAGTTGCAAAAGGATTTAAGTTCTAAAGATTATAAAGATTTAATGATGGATGAATTAGAAGATTTGCATATGATTCGTCTCAGGGCTTTGGAGAATATTGAGAAGAACAAAATGCGAGTTGCTAAGTATTACAATAAGAAGGTGAAAGTTAAGCAATTTACAGAAGGTGATTTAGTCTGGAAAGCGATATTGCCGATTGGAACCAAATATGCAGCATTCGGCAAGTGGTCTCCAAATTGGGAAGGTCCTTTCAGAGTGGTTAGATGCGTGCCTGGAAATGCATATATTTTGAAGACATTATTGGGAGAAGAATTTGCTTCTGCTATAAATGGAAGATATTTGAAAAGGTATTATCCCAGTGTTGAAATCGATCGGTGATTGATATATTAATTTGCCGAACAGCCGATTTTCGGGAAGAAATCACCTTCAGAACAAATGTTGACAGAAAAGGAAAATGGCCAGTACTGAATGTATTGCCCTTAGCACAAAAATATACTACATCAGATGTTCATGCAAGATCGAAGATTACAGTGACCTAATGATGGACGAATTAGAAGATTTGCATATGATTCGTCTCAAAGCCTTGGAAAATATTGAGAAAAATAAGATGCGAGTTGCCAAATATCACAACAAGAAGGTAAAAGTCAGGCAATTTGCAGAAGGAGATTTGGTTTGGAAAGCGATATTGCCGATTGGAACCAAATATGACGAACAACAAAAGGCTTTTAATGAAATAAAAGAGTACATGAAGAAGCCACCAGTATTGGTGCCTCCACAATTGAACAAGCCTTTCAAGTTGTACGTGGCGGCCGATGCCCAAACTATTGGATCGGCCCTCATTCAAGAATTTGAAGGGAAGGAAAGAGTGGTTGCATACCTTAGCCGAAAGTTATTAGATCCGGAAACAAGGTATTCGGCTATAGAGAAACTTTGCTTATGTGTTTACTACTCCTGTACAAAATTTCGGCACTACTTACTACATGCCGAATGCATTGTGTATTCAAAATTTGATGTGATAAAACACATGTTGTCTATGCCGATTTTGAACGGAAGGATTGGCAAATGGATTTTAGCTTTGTCTGAGTTTGAATTAAGATTTGAATCGGCAAAGGCTGTTAAGGGACAGATTATTGCCGACTTCATTACTGAACATCATGATACATCGATAAATTTGCTTAACATTGTTCCTTGGGTGTTATTCTTCGATGGATCTTCATGCAACAAAGGTGGTGGAGCAGGTATCTTATTGATCTCACCCAAAGGAGAAACATTTGAGTTTGCTGTTCCTATTCAATCTGCTGTTACTAACAATCAAGCTGAGTATGAGGCATTGCTCAAAGGGCTCCAATATTTGAAAGAAGCAAAGGCCATTGCGGTTGAAATTTTTGGAGATTCAGAATTGGTCATAAAGCAATTGAATGGTGAATATGAGTGCAAAAGTGATACCTTGAGGAATTACTATGAAGAATGCAAAGAAATATTGAAGAGCTTTCGGTCAGTAATTCTACAACACATTCCTAGAGGGGATAATGGAGAAGCAAATAGATTGGCCCAAAGTGCATCAGGTTATAAAGAGCTTCGAGAAGTTTTTGCTAATGATGTATATGCATTCGGGAGTAATCTGGCAGAAGATGATTGGAGAAAAGAGATTGCCGATTATCTGGAGAATCCGTCCCGAAAGGTTTCTAGAAAGCTCAGGTATAAAGCTTTAAAGTTTGTTCTTCTTGATGATAATTTGTATTATAAATCCCTGGATGGAGTGCTGTTACATTGCCTAAATCATGAAGAAGCAAAAAGGCTGATGAGTGAAGTACATGATGGGTTGTGTGGAGCACATCAATCGGCCTACCGAATGAAGTGGGTTATTAGAAGAACTGGATACTACTGGCCGACAATGTTGGAAGATTGTTTTGAATATTATAAAGGATGTCAAGACTGTCAGAAATTTGGAAACATTCAGAGAGTACCGGCATCGGCTTTGAATCCCATTGTCAAGCCATGGCCATTCAGAGGATGGGGAATAGATTTGATTGGCCAAATAAATCCTCCATCTAGCAAGGGGCATAAGTTTGTGCTTTTGGCAACCGATTATTTTACCAAGTGGGTTGAGGCAATTCCATTAAAGAAGGTGACGTCGGAGAATATGGTTGAATTTGTTAAAGAACACATCATTTACAGATTTGGGATTCCTCAGACAATCACCACTGATCAAGGGACTCAATTTACATCTTCAGAATTCAGAGATTTTGCTGAAAGTATGGGCATCAGATTGTTAAATTCTTCTCCTTATTATGCCCAAGCTAATGGTCAGGCAGAGGCTTCTAACAAGATTATGATTAAAATTATACAGAAGAAGATTGATCAGAAGCCGAGAAAGTGGCATTCGGTACTCAGTGAGGCTTTATGGGCTTACCGAATGGCTCCACATGGGGCTACACAGACGTCTCCCTATGAGTTGGTGTATGGGCATCATGCTATCTTGCCATGGGAAATACAATTAGACTCAAGGAGAATAAAGTTGCAAAAGGATTTAAGTTCTAAAGATTATAAAGATTTAATGATGGATGAATTAGAAGATTTGCATATGATTCGTCTCAGGGCCTTGGAGAATATTGAGAAAAACAAAATGCGAGTTGCTAAGTATTACAATAAGAAGGTGAAAGTTAAGCAATTTACAGAAGGTGATTTAGTCTGGAAAGCGATATTGCCGATTGGAACCAAATATGCAGCATTCGGCAAGTGGTCTCCAAATTGGGAAGGTCCTTTCAGAGTGGTTAGATGCGTGCCTGGAAATGCATATATTTTGAAGACATTATTGGGAGAAGAATTTGCTTCTGCTATAAATGGAAGATATTTGAAAAGGTATTATCCCAGTGTTGAAATCGATCGGTGATTGATATATTAATTTGCCGAACAGCCGATTTTCGGGAAGAAATCGCCTTCAGAACAAATGTTGACAGAAAAGGAAAATGGCCAGTACTGAATGTATTGCCCTTAGCACAAAAATATACTACATCAGATGTTCATGCAAGATCACAAAAGATAAGTTTTATTGCCGAAATTCCATAAATCCCTAGTACAAACTAATGGAATAGCTTGTTCAAAACGGACTGAGGATGAATGGAATCGGCAATGGCGGCGCCATGAGCATCAAGGCGATCTATGGAAGCCTCGATGTCATCGATCTCCTCCGGGTTACCATTAGCGAAGCCGGTCGGTAGCCTGGAGTAGTCGGTATTGGTGTGCGTCGACATGGCGACTAGGCCTGCGGCAGTGCCCAGACGGATGCCGTGCGAGGCCACCTCATCGATGCGGCCCGCCACCGCGCCGAGGCGAGCTTCTGGTGTGTCCCCAGGAGCATTCACCTTGTTCGCCAGCTCATTCGCCAGCGCCTTTAGCCGATCGAGTTCGGCATCACGCGCTGCAAGTTTACAAAAGGGGCAGCAGAATAATATCAGTTAGGGGACAAGGTTGAGATTGAGCAGATTGCAGGACTCACCATCAATGACTTCGAGCAGTTGCTTGCGCTCGTGCTGCCATTCGAGGTCAGCAATCCCGGCTTGCTTGGAGATAGCCTCCAGTTCACGACGAGAGTCGTCGCGCTCCGCCTTGAATCGGCGAGCATCGCCGTCCGTGTAGCGGTAGTCGTCCGATTCGAGAGATCGATTGGACGAACTCGAAGATGCCGCAGGAGCGGCGGCTGGAGCTGCGACTGGCGCACCGGCGCCGGCAATCCATTGGATTACCCTGAAAGAACAAAGAGATTCGTCAAAGAAAGAGGGAGGAAATCTCGAGAAGAACAAAGAGAAGCAAGCAGCTACTCACCTGCGGCGAGCGCCGGCACGACTTCCTTCGGCTTCATCGGCAGCCGGGCGCCTCCTGTTGTTGTCGGCCATTGGAAGTTCCTCGGAAATACTGTGGATAGGGAAAAGAATGGCTTGGGCCGGCAAGAACTTGGAAGGCGAAGAACTTGGTGAAGAAACTGTGGGCTGCTTGGGTGTTTATTTATAGAACCCGCAGAGAAAATCATGGCCAAAGATCGTGGCACGTATTCCGAAGAGTTCGGAAGGTGGAAAGGATTTTCCAGCCGATCGGTTCTCATGTCGTTTGGGATTCTTATCGAGTCGTATTCGGCTTTGACTGGATGGGATTCGGCTATGTCATAGTTGAAGCGTTTTCGGGTCTAAGTACTATTATGGCCAACTTTGCCGAATGAAAGAAAACAGAGTTGAAAGGATGACAAGATTACAGGGTTAATAAAACATTCGGCTATCAAACATAATTCACACACCCAAGAACTTTGAGATTACATTTTTGGCATTTGATATCATGTTGCTGATGTTCTCTAATAAGTTTTTATCAGCTTCTTGGGTTCTGGTCAGGGCAGCGAGCTTCGCCTTGAGTTGTTTGTCTTCGTTTAGAGCTGCTAAGGCTTCCTTTCGCCTCTTCTCTGTTAGCTTGGGAAGCTCTACTATTTTCTTCTTGTCAGCTTCAATTTCGGCCGATAGATTTTTCAATTCGGCTTCAAGTGCAGCTTTTCTGATCTCCTTCATTTCAAGTTCAGATTCCAGTTTGGTTAATAATTCCTTATCATTCTGGACTTGAGTATGCAGATCTTTTACAGATTGCTTAACCAAAGTTCTCCTTTGCTCCAAGGCTGGTTGAGCCGATTGATTCTTCAGAGCTTGTTTCACTGCGATAAAATGATCATCCAATCTGGAAATTGGATCTAAAGAAGTCTTGATATCGGCAGGAAGATCTTGGTCAACTGATTCAAGCAAATCTCTTAAAAGATCAGCATTGGTAACTTGTTCCCGAGTGTCCTTATGCAGAAAAGAGAGGATTTCTTTCAGTTTTGCTTGATTCTCCTCTGATAAAGTTTGACCAGAAGAGGTTTCTTCTCCTTGTTCGGCAACTAGATCATCCACAGCAAATGAATAGCTGGGTGAAGAAGTGGTTTTCTCCTGAAAAAGATATTGCCGAATTATTGATGATTCATTGGATAAAGAGCTGGAAGACTGAGTAATTATCTCTACCTCATTCCTGGTCTCTTGGATGGAAAGAGAGGGCAGCTCGAGCTCAGGCAAAGATTCTTGTATGTCATGCTGAGGAGAGCTTGGAAGATCTGTTGGTGGAAAAGAGGCTTCTAGTTGAGGAACATCAGGAGAAGCTGAAGCTAGTTCTTGATGAGAAGGAGGATTCTCCGAAATTGGGTCTATTGAGATTTGCTCTGAAACTGAAAAGGAATAAATGCCGATGGAGAGGAACTTTAAAGACAAAAAATGTGAGAAAATTTTACCAATCATTGGAGCATCGGCAGGACCTGTACTGATTGCTGGCTGTTGTTCTTTGGACTGAAATCAAAAAGAAACAAAGCTGAGCAAAACACCAAAAGCATTATAGTCAAAGAAAAAGGACTCTGACCTTGGTTTTGCTACTTGTTCTTTTCTTCTTTACAACCGAGGGAGCAGCTATAAGGAGGGTTTTCCTCTTGACAGATGATGGTCTAGTGAGTATTGGATCTGAAGAAGCTTGTCTAGCCATCAGCTGAGCCAAGGTAGGGGATTGGTGCCCCAAAGCAGAGATTGGGCCTGCAGTTTTGTATAAAATTACCCTGGCAAGAGGGGCAGGTGTTATGTCCTGCAAAATAATGGAGTCAGAATTAATTGGGGCCAATGTTGTTAAGATAGATAAAGGAATAAGCATATTACCTCTGCAGTTGGCTGATAGTCAGGCATTAATTCAAGGCAGAAGGGATGAATTGGCATGTTGAAGATATGATCATGGAATTCTTGCCACCAGAGAGTGAAGGAAGGATGAGCAGATATTATTGGCACAAAAGGATCAGGTGCATAAATAGTTCCACAGCATTTATAGTTGAAAATCCTTCTTGTTTCTGTGAGATCCTTGACTATCTCCCTGGGCCTGAGGAATTCATGGAGAAATAGCCTAGGGGGCACTTGGCCACATCCCAACTGTCTAGCCATCATGTTTGGCTGATAATATTCATAAGTGCTTTGGACTAGCCTCCCTCCACAGAATTCGGCTGGCAGGATGCAGGGCTGGATGAAGGCATTAAAAATTGCTACAGATTGTACATCAGTGCATCCAGTCTCAAAGCTGAATTCGCAAGGGAGAGTAAGGTTGTCATTGTCCAAATAAGGGAACCAAAGAGGATTGGCAAAACCCCTGAAGAAGAGCTCAAATAGTTCACCGATGGTCTTGTTGATGGATACAGTGGAGGCAGCTTCTCCATAAGTTTGACAACCTTTGGTTTTCCGGGTTTCTCCTTCTTTATAGTTGATTGAGGGAAAGTCTCGGCTGTTGAGGTCAATAGCAACGATTTGGTGCATGTATAATTGCAGCCACATTTGGACAAACCACCAGGGACCATTGACACAAGGGATCTTCTTGTTAGTGTGCATCAGGTGGGTGGTTTGGTTGAGCATATGGTAAACACTTCCCAGGAGATATTTCCCAAGTGGGATGACTTTTCCAGCAGCCAGCTCTTCAGCCATCACAATGTGATTCAAGGTTGGCTCATTGGCTTTGCCACAAAAAACTGATCTGCATAGCCACATATTCAGGAAGGCCCTGTATTCAACATCGGTCAGAGGGCCATCAGACATATGATTCTGAATGTATCTCTTATATCCAACCCCTGTTTTCACTCCTGTCTGCTTGGAGGAACCTTTATGGTCATATGGATGCACAGTTCCTGTAACATTCAGGCCGGTCATCATGTAGACATCGGCTAAGGTAGGGGACATTGGGCCATGGCCGAAGAGAAAAGCATTTGCACCATTGGACCAGAAGTGGCAAGCTGCGATCAGAAGGTTCTCATTCTTTGGTGTTTCAGCTAATGACAGCTCCAGGCAATGAGAAATACGCAAATGATCCCAATTCTGTGTTTGAGGGCTTTTATCATCAGACATCCTTTTATACCAATTTCTCCATCCGGCGATTGGGGGCAAAGGCCAGTTCTTGAAGGCATCTTGCCACTCCTGAGGTTTTGTCAGTGAAATCTTAAAAGGAATCCGCTGAGATTCAGCCGCAATGATTTCAGAAGGATCTGAATCTCCTACGGGACCGAGGAAGTAGGATGGAGATTTTTCCTCAACAGGGATGAGGATTTCGGCAGCTAGGGCCTATCAAGAATGAAAGGGGATAAGAAGAAATTTAAAATGCAAAGATCATCCAAAGGAAATGAGTAGCTGGGTGATGAAGTTATTTTCTCCTGGAAGGAAATATTGCCGAATTAATGATTATCCATTGAATAGAGAACTGGGAAGACTGGGTAATTGTTTCTACCTCATTCCTGATCTCTTGGATGGAGACAAATTGGGAAGGTCCTTTCAGAGTGGTTAGATGCGTGCCTGGAAATGCATATATTTTGAAGACATTATTGGGAGAAGAATTTGCTTCTGCTATAAATGGAAGATATTTGAAAAGGTATTATCCCAGTGTTGAAATCGATCGGTGATTGATATATTAATTTGCCGAACAGCCGATTTTCGGGAAGAAATCGCCTTCAGAACAAATGTTGACAGAAAAGGAAAATGGCCAGTACTGAATGTATTGCCCTTAGCACAAAAATATACTACATCAGATGTTCATGCAAGATCACAAAAGATAAGTTTTATTGCCGAAATTCCATAAATCCCTAGTACAAACTAATGGAATAGCTTGTTCAAAACGGACTGAGGATGAATGGAATCGGCAATGGCGGCGCCATGAGCATCAAGGCGATCTATGGAAGCCTCGATGTCATCGATCTCCTCCGGGTTACCATTAGCGAAGCCGGTCGGTAGCCTGGAGTAGTCGGTATTGGTGTGCGTCGACATGGCGACTAGGCCTGCGGCAGTGCCCAGACGGATGCCGTGCGAGGCCACCTCATCGATGCGGCCCGCCACCGCGCCGAGGCGAGCTTCTGGTGTGTCCCCAGGAGCATTCACCTTGTTCGCCAGCTCATTCGCCAGCGCCTTTAGCCGATCGAGTTCGGCATCACGCGCTGCAAGTTTACAAAAGGGGCAGCAGAATAATATCAGTTAGGGGACAAGGTTGAGATTGAGCAGATTGCAGGACTCACCATCAATGACTTCGAGCAGTTGCTTGCGCTCGTGCTGCCATTCGAGGTCAGCAATCCCGGCTTGCTTGGAGATAGCCTCCAGTTCACGACGAGA
The DNA here is from genome assembly GCA_900205405.1 of Echinochloa crus-galli. Classification (NCBI taxonomy): domain Eukaryota; kingdom Viridiplantae; phylum Streptophyta; class Magnoliopsida; order Poales; family Poaceae; genus Echinochloa; species Echinochloa crus-galli. The sequence continues at coordinate 167,117 of OAMR01000824.1, forward strand.
GTCGTCGCGCTCCGCCTTGAATCGGCGAGCATCGCCGTCCGTGTAGCGGTAGTCGTCCGATTCGAGAGATCGATTGGACGAACTCGAAGATGCCGCAGGAGCGGCGGCTGGAGCTGCGACTGGCGCACCGGCGCCGGCAATCCATTGGATTACCCTGAAAGAACAAAGAGGTTCGTCAAGAAAGGAGGAGGAAATCTCGAGAAGAACAAAGAGAAGCAAGCAGCTACTCACCTGCGGCGAGCGCCGGCACGACTTCCTTCGGCCTCATCGGCAGCCGGGCGCCTCCTGTTGTTGTCGGCCATTGGAAGTTCCTCGGAAATACTGTGGATAGGGAAAAGAATGGCTTGGGCCGGCAAGAACTTGGAAGGCGAAGAACTTGGTGAAGAAACTGTGGGCTGCTTGGGTGTTTATTTATAGAACCCGCAGAGAAAATCATGGCCAAAGATCGTGGCACGTATTCCGAAGAGTTCGGAAGGTGGAAAGGATTTTCCAGCCGATCGGTTCTCATGTCGTTTGGGATTCTTATCGAGTCGTATTCGGCTTTGACTGGATGGGATTCGGCTATGTCATAGTTGAAGCGTTTTCGGGTCTAAGTACTATTATGGCCAACTTTGCCGAATGAAAGAAAAACAGAGTTGAAAGGATGACAAGATTACAGGGTTAATAAAACATTCGGCTATCAAACATAATTCACACACCCAAGAACTTTGAGATTACATTTTTGGCATTTGATATCATGTTGCTGATGTTCTCTAATAAGTTTTTATCAGCTTCTTGGGTTCTGGTCAGGGCAGCGAGCTTCGCCTTGAGTTGTTTGTCTTCGTTTAGAGCTGCTAAGGCTTCCTTTCGCCTCTTCTCTGTTAGCTTGGGAAGCTCTACTATTTTCTTCTTGTCAGCTTCAATTTCGGCCGATAGATTTTTCAATTCGGCTTCAAGTGCAGCTTTTCTGATCTCCTTCATTTCAAGTTCAGATTCCAGTTTGGTTAATAATTCCTTATCATTCTGGACTTGAGTATGCAGATCTTTTACAGATTGCTTAACCAAAGTTCTCCTTTGCTCCAAGGCTGGTTGAGCCGATTGATTCTTCAGAGCTTGTTTCACTGCGATAAAATGATCATCCAATCTGGAAATTGGATCTAAAGAAGTCTTGATATCGGCAGGAAGATCTTGGTCAACTGATTCAAGCAAATCTCTTAAAAGATCAGCATTGGTAACTTGTTCCCGAGTGTCCTTATGCAGAAAAGAGAGGATTTCTTTCAGTTTTGCTTGATTCTCCTCTGATAAAGTTTGACCAGAAGAGGTTTCTTCTCCTTGTTCGGCAACTAGATCATCCACAGCAAATGAATAGCTGGGTGAAGAAGTGGTTTTCTCCTGAAAGAAGATTATGCCGAATTATTGATGATCCATTGAATAAAAACTGGAAGACTGGGTAATTATCTCTACCTCATTCCTGGTCTCTTGAATGGAAAGAGAGGGCAGCTCGAGCTCAGGCAAAGATTCTTGTATGTCATGCTGAGGAGAGCTTGGAAGATCTGTTGGTGGAAAAGAGGCTTCTAGTTGAGGAACATCAGGAGAAGCTGAAGCTAGTTCTTGATGAGAAGGAGGATTCTCCGAAATTGGGTCTATTGAGATTTGCTCTGAAACTGAAAAGGAATAAATGCCGATGGAGAGGAACTTTAAAGACAAAAATGTGAGAAAATTTTACCAATCATTGGAGCATCGGCAGGACCTGTACTGATTGCTGGCTGTTGTTCTTTGGACTGAAATCAAAAAGAAACAAAGCTGAGCAAAAACACCAAAAGCATTATAGTCAAAGAAGAAGGACTCTGACCTTGATTTTGCTACTTGTTCTTTTCTTCTTTACAACCGAGGGAGCAGCTATAAGGAGGGTTTTCCTCTTGACAGATGATGGTCTAGTGAGTATTGGATCTGAAGAAGCTTGTCTAGCCATCAGCTGAGCCAAGGTAGGGGATTGGTGCCCCAAAGCAGAGATTGGGCCTGCAGTTTTGTATAAAATTACCCTGGCAAGAGGGGCAGGTGTTATGTCCTGCAAAATAATGGAGTCAGAATTAATTGGGGCCAATGTTGTTAAGATAGATAAAGGAATAAGCATATTACCTCTGCAGTTGGCTGATAGTCAGGCATTAATTCAAGGCAGAAGGGATGAATTGGCATGTTGAAGATATGATCATGGAATTCTTGCCACCAGAGAGTGAAGGAAGGATGAGCAGATATTATTGGCACAAAAGGATCAGGTGCATAAATAGTTCCACAGCATTTATAGTTGAAAATCCTTCTTGTTTCTGTGAGATCCTTGACTATCTCCCTGGGCCTGAGGAATTCATGGAGAAATAGCCTAGGGGGCACTTGGCCACATCCCAACTGTCTAGCCATCATGTTTGGCTGATAATATTCATAAGTGCTTTGGACTAGCCTCCCTCCACAGAATTCGGCTGGCAGGATGCAGGGCTGGATGAAGGCATTAAAAATTGCTACAGATTGTACATCAGTGCATCCAGTCTCAAAGCTGAATTCGCAAGGGAGAGTAAGGTTGTCATTGTCCAAATAAGGGAACCAAAGAGGATTGGCAAAACCCCTGAAGAAGAGCTCAAATAGTTCACCGATGGTCTTGTTGATGGATACAGTGGAGGCAGCTTCTCCATAAGTTTGACAACCTTTGGTTTTCCGGGTTTCTCCTTCTTTATAGTTGATTGAGGGAAAGTCTCGGCTGTTGAGGTCAATAGCAACGATTTGGTGCATGTATAATTGCAGCCACATTTGGACAAACCACCAGGGACCATTGACACAAGGGATCTTCTTGTTAGTGTGCATCAGGTGGGTGGTTTGGTTGAGCATATGGTAAACACTTCCCAGGAGATATTTCCCAAGTGGGATGACTTTTCCAGCAGCCAGCTCTTCAGCCATCACAATGTGATTCAAGGTTGGCTCATTGGCTTTGCCACAAAAGACTGATCTAAACATACTAAAACACAAACAGGGGTGATCCCGCTAATGCTAGCGGTAGATTAAGTTAGTAGACACCAATGTTAATCATCAATATCTTTCGCCAATTGCTTCCCCGGCAACGGCGCCAGAAATGCTTGTTGACACTTCTTACGGTCCACTATCAGGATTGTTAATCCCGGTAATGGTGCAAGGAGTGTTTACCGATATTCTTACGACACAGATGTAAATCCGCAAGCGCATGGATATCGATGTAGCATTTCACCCCGGAGTATTCCTAGGTATCGTATTTATTTCCACACGGAAGCATTGGTTAAAGAGTATTGACTATTAACAGGGACGTATCTACTAAATAAAGTACCGTCTAGTATGGCGGGGGTAAACGAAAGGATAGGAGTGATATGCATATAAAACACACAAGGAGAAGTACATGATAGGGATAGAACAATAGAGCGGTCTAGCTAGTGGGATGACAACGAGACAGGAGAGGATTCCTATATACTTCAACTGGCCTTGAGATATCTCTGGCAAAGGTTACGGCTAGCATGGAGAATAGCATCTATAGTTCCTTTCCTAGTTCTTGAATATTTCTTAAATTTCTGAAAGTACTAGCAAAAACGGGATGAATCCGTCCTATCTCATTTCATCCTCTAAACCAAACACATGCTTAAAGGTTCTAAAAGGTTTAAGCCATGAGAAAGAACGCGAATGTTTTGTTCGATCCTAGCCGCGCTCCTTTTATAGTAGAGGGCTCCTATCTAGCTTGTGGAAGTCGAATAAGAGTCATCTCTTAGGCTCATGATGGCCCATTAGCCACCTCCTCTACCGGTGCTTCGCCCACTGCCCCGATCAACGACTGCCATGTCGCACGCCTACTGCCCGCTGCCACCCTACCTCTCCGCCCTTCCTAATCCGGTGCTTCTCCTCAACCCTGCCCCGGTGTCTGTCCACCGCTAGTATTTTTTATTTCTTGAAGAATCATATTGTTTGCCACCGTATGCATTTTTGTAATTCAAGAAGAATATGCATAGACTCATATAGAAAACATTTATGTAAATAGAATATTTCCAGAAGACGACTCCAGAATCCCGAGCGAAGCTCGACCCTGACTCTAACTCCCAACAGGACTAGCCTAACTCTACATCTTGAAAGTGGAGAATGGAGACTTCCTCCCAAGTGGTGTGTGTTCAAATGGGGATGGACACATCTATTTATAGGTGGATCAAGGCGGTGGAGTGAAGCACCGGCCAAGGCAACCTTGAGGTGGTTGCCCGGCCAGTTCGGGCGAACGGATGGGTTCGGCCGAACTGATCAGTTCGGCCGAACCGTCCAGATGCACCGAACTGGCCGGGCAACCGCCTCAAGGTTGCCTTGGCCGGTGCTTCACTCCACCGCCTTGATCCACCTATAAATAGAGGTGTCCATCCCCATTTGAACACACACCACTTGGGAGCAAGTCTCCATTCCTCTCTTTCATTGTGGACCTCCTGGGCTGCTTCTTGGTGCTTGGCTTCGTGTTGTTCTGGCCCAGGATGACGTGTCGGTGCTCCGGGATGAGTTGGCGGTCATCCACGTGGCGTAAGTTATGGTCGCTTGGTCATCGTTGACGCGGACGGCTCCCGGTGACTCGTACGGCTAAGGGGGATAACCGGCCGAATCGTGTCGTTCGGCCGAATCGGTCAATTCCGACTCCTATAGAACGTATTCGTCATAGGTGTGCCTGCAAACATGACACTCACCAAAACTCGTGGAACTTTATTAGAACTAAAACCTAAGTACATGGAATGTTGCATAAAACTTCTTTTATTCCCGAGTATTGGTGGTCGAATTTGGGTTGTAACGACCGCCAACAAGCTCCCCCAAGCTTAGCTCTTTGCTCGTCCTCGAGCAAAGATAAAACTTAGGCTCGGTGGATCAGGAGTTGCTACAATGTCATTTCTCTTGCAGGTAACTTTATAAACAACTAGTACTCAAAAATACTTGAATCATAGGCAAAGTTTCCGATGAACCCAGTCCTTCCCGTCGTTGACCAGGCTACATCGACGATGGCAACCAAGACGATCCGTGAGTTCTTCGCTCCATCGAGCGAGAACGTGCATGTCGGACCAACTCTGCCAGTCGGAGATGGCAACTTCGAGCTCAAGCCAGCCCTCATCAACATGGTTCAGGCTAGCCCATTCTGCAGCAAGCCACATGAAGATGCCAATGCCCATCTCCAGCATTTCCTAGAAATCTGCAACACCTTCACCATCCGCGGAGCAAGTATCGATGCCATTCGCCTTCGTTTATTTCCATTCTCATTATTAGGCAAGGCTAAACAATGGTTCTATGCTAACCACGAAGCTATAGACACCTGGGATAAATGCACTAGCGCTTTCTTGCTAAAGTTCTGTCACACCCGGGTTTACACAGAAACCCGAATGATACTGTATGTGTGCCCAGGAAGTCCACAGAACACATACAGCTTACAAATATGGTATTACAGAGTTCACACTGCTCGAATCAAAACGTTTATATCAGAGTTTGACACAAATAACTAAATAACACAGTGGAAGTCTATTTATTAACTCTCTCTACTAAGCGGAGCCGCAGTCCACAGGGACTCTGACTGGTTGACCACAGCTTAGTAATAGGGCAGATCCTCCGGGTACTCAGTAGCAGCCACATCATTATCATAACCATTTGTTACCCATCTGGGATTTTGTTGAACAACAGCAAGTGTAAGTAAAATATTTACTTAGCAAGTACAACACGGATTATGAAGGCTCAAAGTAAGGCTAGACACGGCTGTACTGCATTAGCAATTTTAGTTGATTCATTTTAGCATTTAGCAAATTACTTCAAGTACATGAATCCCTGTTGCAATCCAATTAATAAAGTAGAAGTTCATTAAGTGTCACACCCCAAAATTTTTGAATTTTGGGATGTGAAATTTTAACGTAATTAATACAACATTTTTCTCAATTTTCTAAAATTTTCCAAGCTTTATTTAATCTTTAGGGAATTTATAATGAAAAAAAATATATTTGCGAAATATAAATAAATTGCTTTGTATGTTGCATTCATGCTGGCTGCATTGTGTCTTGGTTGTGTGCGGTTCAGTTGGAATTTAAATCTAATTTAAATTTGAATTTGAACTGCTTTGTTTGGAGCTTTAGAAAAGTTGTTATAGCCTGAGTCCAATTTCCCTCCCTAAACTCTTTCCCCGAGCCATTCTTCTCCCTTCTTCTTTTCCCCCGAGTCGGCCCAGCTTCCCCTTCCCTTTTCCCTTTTGGCCCAACAAACCCGGAGCCGGCCCAGCAGCGGCCCAGCTCGCCCCCGCTCTCCCTCTCCTTCCACTGCCGCGTGGGCCACGCCCGTCAGGCGCTGACGCCAGCGTGACGTCACTTTCCCCTACCTCCGCCCACTGATGGCGCGCCTCGCCGAGGCCCCGGCTCCCCCGCGCCTACATAACCCGGCCTGCACCGCTGCCCCGCTCCCCTCACCCCCATCGCACAAACTCTAGCGCCGCCGCCTGCCTCTGCGCCGCCGCCCTCCGTCGCCGAGCGTCTGCGCCGGCGAACTCTCTGCTCCGGCCTCTCTCCGCCCCTGCCGACCCCCGGAGTAGTTTCGCCGCTCCACGAGGAACACGTCGGGCCGCAGCACGACCCCTCCCGCGCCCCGGAGCTCCGTCGTCGTCTCGCCGTCCCTTCCTGTGTCTCCCAAGCCTGAACCCGCATCGATTACACCCCCGTAGCGCTCTCGCCTGACCTCGCCGGAGCGATTCGCCGCCGCTCATCGTCGGCAGCCACCCCCACCCCTCAATCGTCGACTTGAACCCCCTAGATGTGTTCGCCGTTCTCCCCCGAAGCCTTAGCACCAAACCACACCACAAACCGAGGCCCCTAGCTAAACTTTGAGCTTCGCCAGAGCGCCGCCGCCGCCGATCCCCGTCGACCGCCGCCTTGGTGCCCCGCTTGACCGTCGCTAAGCCCCCGGGTGAATTCGCCGTCTTTCCCTTGTGCCGTAGAGTCCGGCCTCGCTGGTTTTGATGCACCGGAGCGCTCTGTGGGCTTCGCTCCGGCGAGCCACCGCCGCCGGCCGAGCGGCGCCGCCGCGTCCTCTTCCCCCCTCCGGCAACCCCCTCCCAGTACCAACCAGGGCCGTCCGATCCAGATCCAACCATCCAGATCCGACGCACCTGAGTCAAATCTAACCCTACACCTGGCAATTTTGCTAAAGAGCACCTGCAGTTCTTAGTAATCAACCCGCCGTCCACCCCTGTTGAAAAATAATTCCAATTAGGTCCTGTTATTTATGGAAAACCCCCTGAGCTCTTAAAAATTCGAACCCGCGGTCCTGTCAGTGGACTTTTACGTGTTAGCCCTCGGGTTTTAACGCGTAATTACGTATAGGTCCTCGGATTTTCACAGATTAGTCCCTGAATCTTAAAAACTCCATAACTTTCACGTTTTAGCTCCGATTAGTGTGATTCCTACGCTCATGTGTTCGTAGCGAAGCGTAGATCAATTCTAAAACCTTTTTGTGTATTGTTTCTACTGTTTGGTGTACTGTTCTAATAGAATAAATATGTTTGCATGTACTGGCTTGTGTGGATGTTTGTGTGGTGCTTCTCGAGTCCAGTCGGTGAGCCGGTAGCTTTGGAGTTCGAGTACGAGGACTTCCAGGAGTCGTACCAGCGAGACCAGCAGCAGCAGCAGCACCCCTTTAAGGAAGGCAAGTATAGCACGGACAATCCTTGCTACCTAAACACACCCTTTACATAATGTATTACTTTCATATGCATGTGTCTAAATTGGTATCCCTTTTAGGTTATACCTAGTTTTGTTTATCCTATACCTTGAATACCTTGGGTTTTGCATATGGGTAGTACTTTGCTAGGCGCAGCTACTGTCACCTTTGCTTAACTGTTAATCTTGACTTAATGGTCCACTACAATGTTAACGATAAAACCTTCTTTTTAGCAACATGGTTAAGCGAGCTGGAACCCGTGCTTCATGTTTTGTTCCAGTGTCTCTCCTTAAGGTCCGGTTCTTAAAGCGGCAACCCAGCAGCCTGTCGCCACCGCCAGAACTATAATGGCTCTAGTCTTGGACAAGTAGCTTGTACGTCTCTAGCTTGACAGTGGTTACCGACGGGCCGACGGCGTTATGGGAGGCAAGGCACGGGGTGTTTCTTGATTCCACCGAAGACGGTAGCCCCGTCAGCAAGGTCTCGTTTGACCCAGTCCCGTGTTGGGAGCCACCGTATGGCGGGGGCTCCACACGTTGCGCTATTTATTTTGTTGTTGTTATCCTTGGTTGCGCATGGACGCCATTGACCCCCTCATGTGCTTCATGAGCGTAAGTCAATCTCGGTGCCTAGATTCTCACCACCTTGTATTACCTTAGCGGCTACTGTCTTGTTAGGGTGTCTTGTGAAAAGCCTCATAGTATCCCTATGCGATCACACCTCGGAAGTGTGGTTTAAGAGGTTTGGCCACCTCGGCATGGTTGGGTTTAAAGTTCGTTTGAGCTTTTACGCGACTGGTGGGTAAAGGGCGAAACCTCTGCAGAGTGTACAATCTATCATGATAGCCTTGCTCAGGGTCACGAGCGGCCAGGATCCGTTTTGATTAGTGGTTCTCTAATTAAGATGATGATTTATTTCTGCTTAATGAACTTCTACTTTATTAATTGGGTTGCAATAGGGATTCATGTACTTGAAGTAGTTTGCTAAATGCTAAAATGAATCAACTAAAATTGCTAGTGCAGTACAGCCGTGTCTAGCCTTACTTTGAGCCTTCATAATCTATGTTGTACTTGCTAAGTAAATATTTTACTTACACTTGCTGCTGTTCAACAAAATCCCGGACGGGTAACAGATGGTTATGATAATGATGTGGCTGCTGCTGAGTACCCGGAGGATCTGCCCTATTACTAAGTTGTGGTCAACCAGTCAGAGTCCCTATGGACTGCGGCTCCGCTTAGTAGAGAGAGTTAATAAATAGACTTCCGCTGTGTTATTTAGTTATTTGTGCTAAACTCTGATGTAAACTATTTTATTCGAGCATATGCATTCTTATTTCCATATTTGTAAGCTGTATGTGTTTTGTGGAGATCCTGGGCACACATACAGTAGCATTCGGGTTTCTATGTAAACCCGGGTGTGACAGATTGGTATCAGAGCCGTGCTGACTGTAGGACCGCAGCCTAGATAGAACGGATGTTTAGATTTAGCTCTGTCCTTTCCCCTTCTGTTTTACCTAAAACTGGGTGGAGTTCCATTTATAAAATTTGTGTTCTGTGTTGTCACACCCAGATTTACACAGAAACCTGAATGCTACTGTATGTGTGCCTAGGAAGTCCACAGAACACATACAACTCACAAATATGGTATTACAGAGTTCACAATGCTCGAATCAAAACGTTTACATCAGAGTTTGACACAAATAAGTAAATAACACAGCGGAAGTCTATTTATTAACTCTCATCTAGCGGAGCCGCAGTCCACAGGGACACCGACTGGTTGACCACAGCTTAGTAGTAAGGCAGATCTTCAGGGATAGCGCCTGTCATCGTCGTGGAAAGAGCAGAGGAAGGGCACGCCCTGCCGGTGCAGACCGGTGTACTATATCAGCGAAGTGCTGAACGAAACCAAGACGCGGTATCCGCAGATCCAGAAGCTGATCTATGCCGTAGTGCTCACGCGACGAAAGCTGCGACACTACTTCGAGGCCCACCGGTTACTATGGTCTATTGTTCCCCTAGGGAGATATCCGCAATCCGACATGCTCGGGCAGGATCGCAAAGTGGTCAATGTGAGCTCGTAGGGGAAGCTCTCTCCTACGCACCGCGAAAGGCTATTAAGTCACAAACGCTGGCGGATTTCGTCACGGAATGGACTGACGTCCAGCTCCCGCCGCCACAGATCTAGTCCGAATGCTGGACCATGTACTTCAATTGGTCGGTAATGAAGGCGGGAGCGGCGCCGGCCTCCTCTTCGTTTCACCCCTTGGAGAACACATTCGTTATGTGGTTCGCCTGCACTTCCCGGCGTCGAACAATATGGCGGAGTACGAAGCCCTTCTCACTAGGCTCCGCATCACTATCGAACTCGGCGTCAAGCGCCTCGACGTTCGCGGAGACTCTCAGCTGGTCGTCGACCAAGTGATGAAGAACGCGAGCTGCCACGACGAGAAGATGGAGGCATACCGCAGCGAAGTTCGGCGCCTCGAGGACAAGTTCCACGGGCTCGAGCTAAACCACATCGTGCGCAAGTACAACGGGGAGGCGGACCAGCTTGCAAAGATCGCGTGTCACACCCAGGTTTACACAGAAACCTGAATGCTACTGTATGTGTGCCCAGGAAGTCCACAGAACACATACAGCTCACAAATATGGTATTACAGAGTTCACAATGCTCAAATCAAAACGTTTACATCAGAGTTTGACACACAATAAGTAAATAACACAGCGGAAGTCTATTTATTAACTCTCTCTACTAAGCGGAGCCGCAGTCCACAGGGATCTGACTGGTTGACCACAGCTTAGTAATAGGGCAGATCCTCCGGGTACTCAGCAGCAGCCACATCATTATCATAACCATCTGTTACCCATCCGGGATTTTGTTGAATAGCAGCAAGTGTAAGTAAAATATTTACTTAGCAAGTACAACACGGATTATGAAGGCTCAAAGAAAGGCTAGACACGGTTGAACTGCATTAGCAATTTTAGTTTTCATTTTAACATAATCCAAAGTTACTACAATAATATGAATCCCAGTTGTAACCCAATTAATAAAGTAGAAGTAATCATTAAACAGAATAAACATCATCTTAAATTAAGGAACCACTAATCGAAAAGGATCCAGGCCGCTCGTGACCTGAGCAAGGGCTATCATGATAGATTGTACACTCTGCAGAGGTTTCGCCCTTTACCCACCAGTCGCGTAAACGCTCAAAAGAACGTACCCAACCACACCACACAACACTTCCGAGGTGTGACTGCATAGGGACGCTACGAGGATTTTCACAAGACACCCTAACCCAACAGTAGCCGTTATGGTACAACACAGGTAGCATGGCCCAGGCACCGAGATTGACTTACGCTCATGTAGCGACATGAGGGGCGCAACGTGAGGGGTCAATGGCGTCCGGAGCGCGGGCTACGCAAGCCAACCAATGCGCAACGTGCGGAGTTCCAACGCGAGGACTCCCAACACGGGACCGTGCCTAACGAGACATAGCCAACGGAGCGCATCCATCCTCGGTGGATCAAGACATACTCTCACCCATGTTTCCCATAACGCCTTTCGGTAACTACTGGTAAGCTAGAGACATACAAGTTACTTGTCCAAGACTAGAGCCATTATAGTTCTGGCGGTGGCGACAGGCTCCTGGGTTGCCGCTTTAAGAACCGGACCTTAAGGAGAGACACTAGAGCAAAGCACACAGCACATGCTCTAGCTCCCTGAACCATGTTGCTAAAAAGCAAATTTTAACATCATCATTGCAGTGAACCATTAAGTCAAGGTTAGCAGTTAAATAGTGGTGACAGTAGCTGCGCCTAGAAAAGTACTACCCATATGCAAGACCCAAGGTAATCAAGGTACAGGATAAACAAAGCTAGGTATATCCTTAATGGGGAACAATTTAGACACATGCATATGAAGTAAATAAATTAATTACAAAGGGTGTTTAGGTAGCAAGGATTGTCCATGCTATACTTGCCTTCCTCAAAGGGGTGCTGCTGCTGCTGGTCTTGCTGGTACGGTTCGTGGAAGTCCACGTACTCGAAATCCAAAGCTACCGGCTCACCGACTGGACTCGAGAAAACACCACACAAGCATCCATACAAGCCAGTACATGCAAACATATTTAATCTATTAGAACAGTACACCAAACAGTAGAAATAGTACACAAAAAGGTTTTAGAATTAATCTACGCTTCGCTACGAACACATGAGCGCAAGAATCACACTAATCGGAGCTAAAACATGAAAGTTATGGGGTTTTTAAGATCCAGGGACTAATCTGCGAGAAACCGAGGACCTATACGTAATTATGCGTATAACTACGAGGGCTAACGCGCAAAAACGGCAGAGCTGGACCGCGGGTTCTAATTTTCAAAAACTCAGGGGGGTTTTCGCGAGAAAAAGGACCTATTGGTAAATATTTTCCTACTGGAGTGGGCCGCGGGTTGAATAGCTGAAAGTCGGAGGGTTCTTTTAGAAACGTGCCCGGCGCTGACCGTTGTCTGGCTCTGTTGACCAGGGGTGAGGCGGACAAGGACCGTTGGATCCAGATCCAACGATCCAGATCGGATCGTGCGAGGGAGGGAGCTGCCGGTGGCACCGGGCGGCGGCGCTGCTGTGCTCCACGGCGGCGCTTCGCCGGAGCGAGGCAGAGATCGCGCTAGGAGCCACGGTTTCGATCGGGGTTTGGCTCTAGAGCATCAGGACGATGCGGCGAACTCACCTAGCTAGTTCTCGACGTGGACGGAGGCGCGTCGGCGGCTGGCGACGAGGAGCGGCGGGCGGCGGCACTGGGCGCACGGCTCGCCGGCGATTCGGTGGGTGAGGGTCCTACGTGAGACGCGCATCGGAGAGGGGAGATCGAGGGAAGTGCGTAGAGCAGCTCACCACCGGAGAAGACGACCGGGAACCCAGTCGACGGCGGAGGAGGCAGCCGGCGGCGGGAAGCTGTCGCGGGGGGAGGGGCTCCGGCGGATGTCCGGCGACGGGGACCGGCTGGAGAGCTCCGTCCCGACGAGGAGGTGCTCGTGGTGGCCTCGGACCGACCCGGCGACCAACGGAGGCGGCGGACCGGCGTCAATGGCGGCGGCGGTGCTCTGTGCGGAGGGCGAGACGGGGAGTGGTGGCCGGCAGCAGCTAGGGCACGGGCTCGGCGGCGACGCGGCTAGGGTTGAAGCGATGGAGGGTGAGGAGCGGCGCGGCGGCGTGGGCCAGGTTAAGTAGGCGCGGGGGAGCCGGGGCCTCGGCGTGCGGGCCATCCCCGGCGGCCGCGCCATTAGCGGGCGGAGGAAGGGGAAGGTGACGCCAGCGCTGCGTCAGCGGTCTGACTGGCGGGGCCCACACGACAGTGAGAGAGAGGGGGCTGCGGGTGCGGAGCAGGCCGGCTTGGCGGGCCGGATTGGCGAGCTGGTTGGGCCGTTGGCGGGCCAGGAGCGGGGCGGGGTGGCTGGCGCGCGCGCGGGCTTGGCTGGGCCGAAAGCGGAAGGAGAGAGGGGCTGGGCCAAGCTGAGGAAAAAGAAGAAGGGGAAGAAAAGGCTACTAAATAATCAATTAATTACCAGAAAATTTAAAATAGGCCATTTTAGGGTGTTACATGTGTCCTCCTTACTCCCATTTGTTACAAAAATTTCTAAAATTTTGTTCTCTTTTTGTTTCTTTTAGCAGTCCGATGGCTCGCACGAAGAGGACCGCTAGAAGGTCAGAAGCTCTCCCCCAGGTCCGTCGCGGACCAATAACACCGGAGTGGGCAGAGCCAGCGACAGCAGTGTTCTACTCCTTGGGGCAACATGAGGACCCCGCTCGCCAGCTTTGGGCATTGCTCAGTGGACGAGGCTACCAGAAGCCTCCACTCTACATGGGAGAACGTTCACAATATGGAGATCACGCCTGCACCTGGTGGACTGCCGTCACCATATACCAGAAGACTCCGGATGCCAATGGAATGTACCATGTGGAGCGAGTCTACAGAGCCATAGCCCCATGGTCAACCTTCAACGAAGGGATCCGCGATGCTGCAGACCATGCCCTCTTCTTCTTCAGAGAAATGAATGGGGGCGGTTAAGGGACTCCCGGTGCCATGAGAGATCGTGTCAGAGCCGTTTGTCCCTACCTTCGTCGATCCTTAGGATCCTACCATGAGTTTGTAACAAAGATCGAGTAGTATATGCTTTTGAGTCAAGTTAAAACCCAGTAATGTCGAGTCTTGTGTGAACCTTGTTCCTAAGTGCTTTGTTTGCTTATTATTGTGCCTTTGATTGATTTGGTTCTTTGTAATGATTGGGGGATGTATTGTGGGTCTTCTACCTGCAATGACATTAGCTGCGTAGCTGGGTTCTCACCTTCAAAGTCTTACTCCTCCCTTCTCACCCCCTTCTTCTTTTTGCATTCCTCCCCAGATGGCGAATTCCCTTGAAAGCAATGCAGATAGTGCCCCTGGAGAAGAAACCCCAGCTACTTCAATCCATCTCAGGATGGCAGAGCTTATGGCAGTACAAACTCAGGCATTGCACACGATGGCTCAAGCTATGGGAGAAATCAAACAAGCTATGATGGAGCAAGCCACACTTCTCAACGATTACAACAACGGCATTGAAGGAAATAGTAAGGTCTGACCAACACCGCTCCCACCACCATACGACCATGAGAAGCTCTTTGCCATGCAAGCAGAGGCCTGTGAGTTATCATCTCCCTTATCTACGGAGATGACCAATGTGGGAGTTCACCCAGGACCAGTAAAAAGACAAGTCATAGGAGCATGGAATGGTCAACAGAATAAAAGGAGTCATGGAGTTCCAGAGCTAGAAGGGAGGCTACAACATGAGGACACTAAGACTCCAGGAGGTTGTATACGTTGTGAACACCATGGCCTTCCTTGTCCTCAGGTTGAAGCTAGCCTAATGACAACTGATGCGTACCAACGTTTCTGTTCGGATATCAACAAAGAACAGGGGGCGTCTGCTAAAAGTTCAACCCCGGAAAAAGTTACCCTAGATCAGGATAGTGCTCCAATTATGGGCCTTGAGGATTGGAGTATCACTATCAAAGAATTTCAACCCGGGAGAGGCAGTAGACCCAAGAAGCAAACTAATGAAAGGAGCCGAGGAAAGGAGCTACCGGAACCATGGGCGGTTGGTGATATCTGTCCCAGTTCCACTCAAATGCACGGATTCCAAGATCAACACACCAAGCACCCTGAAGCTGTTTGCCCTCCACATTGCAACTACCTTGAGATGAATCCAGATGTACAAAATACTCCACCAGCAGGGAACACAGTACAGGAAGCAAGCCGAGATGAAGTTTACGCTACGTTTCCTGAAAAGGAGGATGCCACAAGCCAGTATGGTATTCGTAACATGGTAGGTAACCAACCCAGAAAGAGGCCAGCCAAGAAGAGAGGTAAAAGCAAATTCCAACCGTATCGTCTAATCTGTGATAGAAGAGGACCATCAGCTAGTCAAGGGCCGCTAGCTCGGGAATTTGTGAATAAAAATGCGAACGCCACTATAACAGGAAAATGTTACCGTTGTGGTGAAAAAGGTCATTATGCGATCAAGTGCCTCGAGAGGAACGGATCAAACGCAGCTCAAGATTTTGTGAATGAAAGTGTCAACGCCACCTCGACAAGGAAATGCTACCGTTGTGGTGAAAAAGGTCATTATGCGCACGCGTGTCATTGGAGGGACAGATCATCAGCCTTAGTGACAACAGGGGGACAAAAAGATGTTGATGCGTACAAGGCGTTGCAGGAGTAGAGGCACCTGACATGACAAGACCCACAAGACAAGACTACGCTAAGTGGAAATGAAGACGCCACGGACGGGGACACTCACGTCAGGGAAAAGCAATCCAGGAATCTATTGGGTGTACCCCAATAACCCGATCAGGATAGTAGAAGTAGAATTAAGGGAAGTGACCACAAGGTGTTTTATGGTATTTCTGTAATATGAAGGACTATGATTCTCAAGTCTATGTAATGACTACCGATCTGGATAAAGTCTACAAGATGTTGGATGCCACCCACATAAAAACTTTTTATTTCTTGCTAGCCTTTCTCCCGAATCTCGGGACGAGATTCCTGTTAAGGGGGGTAGTTTGTCACACCCCAAAATTTTTGAATTTTGGGATGTGAAATTTTAACGTAATTAATACAACATTTTTCTCAATTTTCTAAAATTTTCCAAGCTTTATTTAATCTACAGGGAATTTATAATGACAAAAAAATATATTTGCGAAATATAAACAAATTGCTTTGTATGTTGCATTCATGCTGGCTGCATTGTGTCTTGGTTGTGTGCGGTTCAGTTGGAATTTAAATCTAATTTAAATTCGAATTTGAACTGCTTTGTTTGGAGCTTTAGAAAAGTTGTTATAGCCCGAGTCCACTATCCCTCCCTAAACTCTTTCCCCGAGCCATTCTTCCCCCTTCTTCTTTTCCCCCGAGTCAGCCCAGCTTCCCCTTCCCTTTTCCATTTTGGCCCAACAAACCCCGAGCCAGCCCAGCAGCGGCCCAGCTCGCTCCCGCTCTCCCTCTCCTTCCACTGCCGCGTGGGCCCCGCCCGTCAGGCGCTGATGCCAGCGTGACGACAACTTCCCCTACCTCCGCCCGCTGATGGCGCGCCTCGCCGCGGCCGGGCCCGCACGCCGAGGCCCCGGCTCCCCCGCGCCACTCAGGTAGTCTCGCCGTCCCTTCCTGTGTCTCCCAAGCCTGAACCCGCACCGATTACACCCCCGTAGCGCTCTCGCCCGACCTCGCTGGAGCGATTCGCCGCCACTCGTCGTCGGCAGCCACCCCCACCCCTCAATCGTCGACTTGAACCCCCTAGACCTGTTCGCCGTTCTCCCCTGAAGCCTTAGCACCAAACCACACCACAAACCGAGGCCCCTAGCTCAACTTCGAACTTCGCCGGAGCGCCGCCGCCGCCGATCCCCGTCGACCGCCGCCTCGGTGCCCCGCTTGACCGTCGCTAAGCCCCCGGGTGAATTCGCTGTCTTTCCCTGGTGCCGTAGAGCCCGGCCTCGCTCGTTTTGGTGCACCGGAGCGCTCTGTGGGCTTCGCTCCGGCGAGCCACCGCCGCCGGCCGAGCAGCGCCGCCGCGCCCTCTTCCCCCCTCCGGCAACCGCCGCGGCGGAGAACTCGCCGGCGTAGCGCGAACTCGCGCTATGGGGCCCGGTTCCTGGTGGGGTTTGGCCCTACGGGTGCAGGGGGATGAGGCGAACGCGGCTGGCTAGATCAAGTCGAACGAGGTGCGGAGGCGACGTCTACCGGCGACGAGAGGCGGGGAGGAGGTCCGGCGAGGCTGCTTGGACGCGGCGACAGAGCTACGGGGCACGGTTTTGGACACGGTTTGGCTCAGGAGCACCAGGAGAGGACGGCAAAATCACCGTGATGGATCTTGACAAGAGAAAAGCGGTGACGGCGAGCGGCGACGATGAATGGCGGGCAGCGGCGCTGCGAGGACGACAGAGAGATCGTGAGTGGGTTAATGGTTGGGGAAAAGCAACGAGAACCAGATCCGCCACACCTGAATCAAATCTAACCCATACCGGTCAACACCTGGCAATTTTGCTAATGAGCCCCTGCAGTTCTTAGTAATCAACCCGCCGTCCACCCCCTGTTGAAAAATAATTCCAATTAGGTCCTGTTATTTATGGAAAACCCCCTGAGCTCTTAAAAATTCGAACCCGGGCATCATTACCTTCGTGCGAAGCTTTCCGGGCAGACGGACGGAGCGGAGTCGTGCCGACGGAGGGAAATCGACGGCGGCCGGAGCTCGAGCTTGCAGGAAGCGGCGGCGGTGCGAGGTGAGATTGAGAGCGGCGGCGGCTAGGGTTCCTGGCGAGAGGTGAAGGGAGCGGGGCGGCGCTGCGGCTGGATTAAGTAGGCGCGGTAGCGGCGGTCCTCGGATTTTCGCAGATTAGTCCCTGAATCTTAAAAACTCCATAACTTTCTCGTTTTAGCTCCGATTAGTGTGATTCTTGTGCTCATGTGTTCGTAGCGAAGCGTAGATTAATTCTAAAACCTTTTTGTGTACTGTTTCTACTGTTTGCTGTTCTAATAGAATAAAATAAATATGTTTGCATGCATATTTATTCTATTAGAACAGTACAGCAAACAGTAGAAACAGTACACAAAAAGGTTTTAGAATTAATCTACGCTTCGCTACGAACACATGAGCGCAAGAATCACACTAATCGGAGCTAAAACGAGAAAGTTATGGC
>OAMR01000824.1:204154-221192 GCA_900205405.1 Echinochloa crus-galli
CCCAAGAGCGCTACAAACCTAGACCACACCTTGCCCTTCCCAACCTCGCCGGAGCTCTCCTCCGCCGCTCGCCGTCGTCACACACCACCGCCGAGCCATCGTCGATGAGATCCCCCTGTGTGGACTCGCCATCCTTCCCCGATCACGAAGGACCAAGTCTCGTAGCTTCTAGCGCCCTGTAGCCCGAGAACGATCCTACTCCGGCGAAGCGCCGCCGCCCCGCGCGACGCGCCGCCGCGTTCTGTGGTCGCCGCCGGCAGTCAGCCCCCCCCGATCAACCCTAGCCGTCCGATCTCAAATCCACGGCCCCGATTCAATGCAACCCCGAGTCAAACCCCCACATACCGGTCAACCTGGGCAATTTTGCAAAAGAGCCCTTCCCCTTTCTGTTAATCAACCCGCAGTCCAAGCCAGTTCAAAATTAATTACAAGTAGGTCCTGTTTTATTCAGAAAAACCCCCTGAGCTTTTGAAAATTAGAACCCGCCGTCCTGCTCTGTTAGTTTTACGCGTTAGCCCTTCGGTTTTAAGCATAATTACGTTTAGGTCCTCGGTTTCTCGCAGATTAGTCCCTGAAACTTGAAAACCCCATAACTTTCTCGTTTTAGCTCCGATTAGAGTGATTTTCGCGCTCATGTGTTCGTAGCAAAGCGTAGATTATTTGTAAAACCTTATTTTGTACTGTTTTCACTGTTTGATGTACTGTTTCTAATAGAATACTTTTGCTTGCATGTATTGTCTTGTATGGATGCTTGTGTGTGGTGATTCATGTCAAGTCGGTGAGCCGTTCGCGTTGGACTTTGAGTACGAGGATTTTCAGGAGCCGGACTCACAGCAGCAGCAGCAGCATGAGGAAGGCAAGTTATAGAGATTCTAGAGGAGTCTGAGAGGGTGACAAGAAACAGGGTCATCCGGATGTGCAAGGTTCAATGGAGCCGATGTTCAGAGGATGAAGCAACCTGGGAAAGAGAAGAAGATCTCAGAGCTGAATATCCACAGTTATTCCCATCCACGTCCGAATCTCGAGGACGAGATTCATCTTAAGGGGGGTAGGTTTGTAACACCCAAAAAGTTCGTGGTGGTATTCATTGATGACATTCTGGTTTTCTCCAAGAATGAGGAAGAACATGAAGAACATCTGAGGTTGGTACTGCAGAGACTCCGGGAGCATCAGTTGTACGCCAAGCTGAGCAAGTGGGAGTTCTGGCTGAAGGAAGTGGCTTTTCTGGGGCACGTGTTGTCCAATGGAGGAGTGGCAGTTGATCCGAAGAAAGTCAGCGATGTGTGTGTATGTCTCTAGCTTGATAGTGGCTACCGACGGGCCGACGGCGTTGTGGGAGGCAAGGCGCGGGGTGAATCCCGATTTCCACCGAGGACGGTAGCCCCGTCGGCTAGGTCTTGTTAGGCCCAGTCCCGTGTTGGGAGCTTCCGTTAGTGCGGAGGCTCCACACGTATTGCGCTATTTACTTTGATGTTGTTATTCTCTGCTGCGTATGGACGCCATTGACCCGCTCACGTTGCACCCTGAGCGTCAGTCAATCTCGGTGCCTAAGGTCTCGCCACCTTGTATTACTGCAACGACCACTGTCTTGTTAGGGTGTCTTGTGAAAAGCCTCGTAGCGTCCCTATGCCGTCACACCTCGGTAGTGTTGATGTGCGTGGTTGGGTGCAAAGTTCCTTTGACCTTTTACGCGACTGGTGGGCAAAGGGCGAAACCTCTGCAGAGTGTAAATCTATCATGATAGCCTTGCTCAGGGTCACGAGCGGCCTGGATCCTTTTTGATTAGAACTTGCTGGTTACTATTATTGTTGTTAATAACTTACACTACTTAATTGGGTTACAACTGGGAGTCCTTCCACTTGTAGTAAATTGGATGAAGTTAAAATGAATCAACTAAAAATGCTAATGCAGTCAAACCGAGTCAAACCTTTTTGGCCTCATACCCCGTGCTATCCTTGCTAAGTAACTCTGTTACTTACACTTGCTATATTTCTGTCATTTTGCTGCAAAATCCCGGATGGGTAACAGATTGGGCTGTGCATGAGTCTGCTGCTGAGTTTCCCGAAGACTTGCCGTTCTACTGAGTGTGCTCTCCCAGTCAGAGTCCATGTGGAGTTCGGCCTCGTTTAGAGAGAGTTGTTATTAGTCTTCCGCTGTATTGGTCAGTTCATTTATGAAGCAACTTTGATGTAAACTCTCTCATTAATAAAGCATTTATTTTCAGCATTTGTGTTTCTGTTATCATATTTGTTGACTATATGTGTTCTATGGACTTCCTGGGCACACATATAGTAGCATTCGGGTTTCTGTGTAAATTCGGGTGTGACAGATTGGTACCAGAGCCGTGTTGACTGTAGGAATGCAGCCAGTTAGAACGGTTGAAGAAATCTTAGGAGACCACCATGATTCAATGATCGTGTAGTTTTTCAAAAAGAAAAAGAAAGAAAAATCAATCTGCTGTCGAGTCTTTGCGTGAATTTTGTCTCTAGGTGCTTGATTTTGTTGCTATTATGCTTATGCTTGATTTGGATTTTTGTAGTGATTGTGATGGTCATAGACATGAGTCTATCTCCATCTAGTTATAGGACTAAGGCTTAAGGATATTAATGTTTACATAGAGGGGGTATTTGTTTCTCTTGCTCTTTACCTATCGAATCCTTCATCTTGGTAATCCTCCGCAGACTCTTGGTTATGATCAATGGAGTTTTGATGAGAATTATTTGCTGATGATAGATGGTGAACACAAGGAGGAACACTGGTGCCGGTGGAAGCGGCCAGAACCCGAACCGGAACCCACCGCCT
This sequence comes from Echinochloa crus-galli, assembly GCA_900205405.1. NCBI lineage: Eukaryota > Viridiplantae > Streptophyta > Magnoliopsida > Poales > Poaceae > Echinochloa > Echinochloa crus-galli. The sequence continues at coordinate 206,957 of OAMR01000824.1, forward strand.
CCACCACCGCCACCCATCATGGAGCAGATGATGCAGATGCAGCTCCAGCTGACGCAGCAGATGGCCCAGACCATAGCGTTGATGCAACAGCAACAGCAGAACCCTCCTCACCAGCCTCACGTGCCACCAAGAGACAAGAGGGGCGAATTTCTGAAGGGACGCCCTCCGACCTTCACCAAGGCCAGCGACCCCCTACAGGCTGATGATTGGCTCAAAGCTGTGGAGAGACAGCTGGACATCGCACAGTGTGATGACCGGGAGAAGGTGCTGTACGCTGGAGGACAACTTCAGGGACCGGCATTGGACTGGTGGGATTCATTCCAGTATGGCCACCCCAATCATGGTCAGATCACTTGGCAGGAGTTCCGTGAAGGCTTCCGCAGGCACCATGTACCGGAGGCACTAATGGCCCTGAAGAAGAAGGAGTTCGAGGATGTGGACACCGACAAGAAGAAGCAGACCAGGTTTCGTGATGGCTTGCATGATGCTCTGTAGTACCAGCTGATGTGCACCAAGTTCCCCAATTTTCAGGAACTGGTGGACGGCGCCTTGATGCTGGAACACAAGCGTCGGGAGATCGAAGAGAAGAAGAGGAAGTTCCAGGGCCAGCAGACTGGGAGCAGCAGCCGCCCCCGCTTCACTCCTCCGCAGGGGAACCAGCAGATGATGGGCCAGCAGCGCCCCCAGGGTCAGTCCAGCTTGCTGAACCGCAATCAGTTTCAGCAGCGCCCCCAGTACCAGCAGCGCCCTCAGTACCTCCAGGCGCCACAGCAGCAGCGTTTCCAGAACCAGTTGCAGACTGCCCCAGTTCAGCGCAACCCGGTGCAGCCAGTCAACAATGCACCCGTGGGACAGAAGTGTTTCAACTGTGGTGAGCCAGGGCACTATACCCACGCCTGTCCTCGCAGGGCTTAGAATGCCACTGGTCAGAGAGCTGGACAGCCACAGAATCAGAACCAGCAACAGGGCCAGGCCAACCGTGGACAGCAGAACCCCGCCAGAGGCAAGATCAACCACATGGGCGCAGAGACCGCAGAAGCAGCTACTGATGTGGTTGTGGGTACGTTCCTTGTCAACTCCACCCCCGCAACTGTTTTATTCGATACTGGAGCTTCACATGCCTTCATCTCTGCTGCATTTGTACAAAAGAGCATGTTGACTCTACAACCTATGGGAAACCCCATGGTAGTTAGTTCACCTGGTGGAGAACAACGAGCTAGTCTACGTTGCTCCAGAGTCACAGCTGCGTGCCAGGCCCTAGTTAGATTTTGAGGTGTGCCCAATCGTCCTGGAGACCCTTGGATTTGATCTGATTCTGGGTATGAGCTGGTTAAACAGATATGACGCAACTATCCAGTGTGCTAGGAGGGCAATACAACTGACCGCCAAGTCAGGAGAGAAGGTAGAGTATCAAGCAACCAGTCCTTCGGAGTATGGTCATGTCAACCAAGCTGAAGGCAAAGCACTGGAGGATATTCGAGTTGTGTGCGATTTCCCGGATGTGTTTCCAGAGGAGTTGCCAGGTATGCCCCCAGATCGCGAAGTTGAATTCGTTATTGATCTAAAACCTGGCACTGCACCTATAGCCAAGAGGCCATATAGGATGGGAGTAAGAGAGCTGGAGCAGCTTAAGAAGGAGCTAGAAGCTCTGCTGGCAAAAGGGTACATTCGTCCAAGTTCTTCACCGTGGGGAGCACCGGTGTTGTTCGCGGACAAGAAGGATGGTACACAGAGATTGTGTGTGGACTATCGAGCCCTCAACGAAGGTGATGGGAGTAGACGCGAGTCTACGACCATCTAGCGATCAGTTGAAGGGAGCCTGTGTGTTCTCCAAGATCGATCTCAGGTCGGGGTACTATCAGATGAAGATTCGGGTGTCAAATATACCCAAGACGGCCTTCACCACTCGGTACGGGTTGTATGAGTTCACAGTCATGTCCTTTGGATTGACTAATGCTCCTACATACTTCATGTACCTGATGAACAGTGTGTTCATGGACTACCTCGACAAGTTCGTGGTGGTATTCATTGATGACATACTAGTCTTCTCCAAGAATGAGGAAGAACATGAGGAACACTTGAGGTTGGTGATGCAAAGACTCCAGGAACATCAACTATATGCCAAGCTGAGCAAGTGTGAGTTCTGGCTGAAGGAAGTGGCATTCCTGGGACATGTATTGTCCAATGGAGGAGTGGCAGTTGATCCGAAGAAGGTCAGTGATGTGTTGAGCTGGAATCCGCCTCGGGATGTTAGCGAAATCAGGAGTTTCCTTGGGATGGCCGGGTATTATCGACGGTTCATTGAAGAATTCTCCAAGATTGCTAAGCCCCTGACAGCGTTGCTGGAGAAGAATGCCAAGTTCGTCTGGACAGAGCAGTGTCAGGCCAGCTTTGCCAAGTTCCCCAGTGCTGGTTTTGCCTGATCTTGCCAAGAGCTTCTCTATCTACTGTGATGCATCCCGTCTAGGATTGGGGTGTGTGTACTCATGCAGGAAGGTAGAGTTGTGGCATATGCGTCAAGGCAGTTGAGGAAACATGAACAGAACTACCCGACACATGATCTGGAGTTGGCAGCTGTTGTACATGCTCTGAAAATTTGGAGGCATTACTTGGTTGGACATAAGTGTGACATTTACACTGATCATAAGAGCCTCAAGTATGTCTTCACTTAGTCAGAGCTGAATATGAGGCAACGGTGATGGTTGGAGTTGATCAAGGACTATGATTTGGAGATCCACTACCATCCCGGGAAAGCCAATTTGGTAGCAGATGCTCTGAGTAGGAGGAGCTATGTGAACAAGATCACTGGACACTGTCTACCAGAAGAACTCAGCCGGGAAATTGTGAGGATGAGTCTGGGATTTGTGACTAGCATCACAGAGATGATAGTGGAACCTACACTGGAACAGGAGATTCGGAAGGGATAGCTTGAAGATGAGCACATCAAGGAGATTGTGGGGAATGTTGCTCTAGGAAAGGCCCCTGGATTCCGAGTTGATGATCAAGGAACCTTGTGGCATGGGAAGAGGATATGTGTGCCAGACATAGCACAGATCAGGGACACGATCCTGAGAGAAGCACATGACTCAGCCTATTCGATCCACCCAGGAAGTATACATGGAGAGAATTGTATGCTTTCATGGAGTGCCGAAGCGCATAGTGTCTGATCGTGGCACTCAGTTCACATCGCACTTTTGGCAGAAGCTACATGAGTCGATGGACACAAAGCTGCATTTCAGTTCAGCTTACCACCCTCAGACAGATGGACAGACAGAGCGGACCAATCAGATCTTGGAGGATATGTTGAGAGCTTGTGCATTGCAGTATGGTGTAAGCTGGGACAACAGTCTGTGTTATGCAGAATTCTCGTACAACAACAGCTACCAGAAGAGTCTACAGATGTCACCATTTGAGGCTCTGTATGGCAGGAAGTGCAGGACACCATTGTTCTGGAGCCAGACTGGGGAGAGTCAAGTTTTTGGACCTGAGATACTCAGAGAAGCAGAGAGGCAAGTGCAAGTAATCAGGCAGAATTTGAAGGTGGCACAATCCCGGCAGAAGAGTTATGCTGATGTCAGAAGGAGGGATCTCAACTTCAAGGTTGATGACTTTGTGTATCTCAAGGTGTCACCGATAAGAGGTGTGAAGAGGTTCAATGTCAAGAGCAAGTTGGCACCTCGTTTCATTGGACCCTTCAAAATATTGGAACGGATGGGCGAAGTGGCATACCGGCTAGAGTTACCTGAGAACTAGCCGGAATACATGATGTGTTCCATGTGTCTCAGCTGAAGAAATGTTTGCGGGTACCTGAAGAGTCTGAGAAGGTGATCCCGATGGAAGGGCTGAGCATACAAGAGGATCTCACCTATGAGGAGTATCCAGTCAAGATTCTAGAAGAGTCTGAGAGGGTGACAAGAAACAAGGTCATCCGGATGTGCAAGGTTCAGTGGAGCCGATGTGCAGAGGATGAAGCAACTTTGATGTAAACTCTCTCATTAATAAAGCATTTATTTTCAGCATTTGTGTTTCTGTTATCATATTTGTTGACTACATGTGTTCTATGGACTTCCTGGGCACACATATAGTAGCATTCGGGTTTCTGTGTAAATCTGGGTGTGACAGTGGAATAGCTCTCTTGCCGAACGATGATGAAACTCCCGACCGCAGAGCGTCTTTGCCGAATGCTTTGAAAAAAACCTTCCTGCCGAATGGTATTTTTTACCAAATCCGGCCCACACGTCAGCCTCTTCCTGGTGCCAATTTTTGGTGTTAACACATGCCCCTTCAATTTCGGGATAAAAGATAATTTTATCTCGGAATTGACTAGAAATACTCAACGTCTCTAGGCTAAATTTGCTCGATGCCCGCTTTTCTTGTTTTAAATCTCCGGAGTTCGTCCAGATCCAAACCCTAGCTCATCGGCTTCTTCAAGCTCCAATCTTCAAATGGCGGACCAAGATCAAGCCCTGCGAGTAAATTCCATTCCTCTCAAGTTCATTCGGCATTACCCCCTTTTTTTGAATCGCATCTTAAATTTTCTTCTCGCCTCCTTCTGTTCTTGATAGGCCCTAGCTGCCGAACTCTTGATTCCCATCGAGGAAAAAGCAACATCTTATTTCCTTGGGCCCGTAGGAGATTCAGACCCCTCCGAGCTCATTGCGGCCGAATCCCAGAGGATTCCCTTCAAGGCCTCATTAACAAAGCCGCACGAATGGCAAGATACCTTCAAGACCTGGCCTCTGCCCCCAATCGCTGGCTGGAGAAATTGGTACAGGAGGATATTTGATGATAAAAGCCTCCAAACAAAGAACTGGGATAATCTTCATATTTCACATTGCCTAGAGTTATCTCTAGCCGAAACACCCAAGAATGAAAGCCTCCTGATTGCAGCCTGCCATTTTTGGTCCAATGGTGTAAATGCTTTTCTTTTTGGTCATGGACCAATGGCTTCCACTTTGGCCGATGTTTACATGATAACCGGCCTGAATGTTACAGGAACTATGCACCCGTATAAGCACAAAGGCTCCTCCAAGCAAACAGGAGTGAAGACAGGAGTTGGATATAAGAAATATATCCAGAATTATATGTCTGACGGCCCTCTGACCGATGTTGAATATAGAGCCTTTCTGAACATGTGGCTATGTAGATTTATCTTCTGTGGTAAAGCCAATGAACCAACCTTAAACCATATCGTGATGGCTGAAGATCTGGCCGCTGGTACACTTATCCCCCTCGGGAAGTATTTTCTGGGAAGTGTTTACCATATGCTCCATCAAACCACTCATCTGATGCATACTAGCAAGAAAATCCCCTGTGTCAATGGCCCCTGGTGGTTCGTTCAGGTGTGGTTACAGTTGTACATGCACCAGATTGTCACCATTGATCTCAACAATCGGCACTTCCCTTCAATTAACTACAAGGAAGGAGAAACTCAACGCACCAAAGGCTGTCAAACCTATGGAGAAGCTGCCTCTACTGTGTCTGTCAACAAGAACATTGGTGAAATGTTCGAGCTTTTCTCCAGGGGTTTTGCTCACCCTCTCTGGTTCCCTTATCTGGACAATGATAATCTTACCCTTCCTTGTGAGTTCAGTTTTGATACTGGATGTGTAGATGTATGATCTACAGCAATTTTCAATGCTTTCATCCAGCCTTGCATTCTGCCAGCAGAATTTTGTGGAGGGAGGCTAGTTCAGAGTACTTTTGAGTAGTATCAGCCAAACATGATGGCCAGGCAATTAGGCTGTGGCCAAGTGCCCCCAAGACTATTCCTTCATGAATTCCTCAAGCCCAGGGAGATTGTCAAGGACTCCACAGAAACAAGAAGGATTTTTTATTACAAATGTTGTACCACCATCTATGCACCTGAACCTTTTGTGCCAATAACATCTGTTCATCCTTCTTTCACTCTCTGGTGGCAAGAATTTCATGATCATATCTTCAACATGCCAATTCATCCTTTCTGTCTTGAATTAATGCCTGACTACCAGCCAATTTCAGAGGTAATATGCTCATCCCTCATCTGTTTTAACAATATTCCTCCCCATTGATTGTGACCCTGTCATTTTGCAGGACATAGTACCTGCCCCTCTTGCCAAGACAATCCTGTATAAAATCGCAGGCCCAATATCTGCTCTGGGGCATCAATCTCCTACCTTGGTTTAGTTGATGTCTAGGCAGGCCACTCTAGACCCAATTCTCACTAGGCCATCTTCTGCCAAAAGGAAGACCCCCTCTCTACCTGCTTCTTCAGCTGTAAAAAAGAAAAGAACAAGCAGCAGAAAAACTATCCAGGTCATAATCTTCCTCTTTCGAGTATAATGCTATTTTCATCTTGCTCATCTCTATCTCTTTGCAATTTCAGGTCAAGACACAGCAATCAATAACCATCACAGACTCTGCCGATGCTTCATTAACTGGTATAAACTTTTACCATCTTATCCATTCTTTTTCATCGGCATTCATTTCTTGTTAGTTGCAGAAAAAACCTCGATGGATCAAATATTGGAGAGTCCTTCTTCTCATCATGATTCAGCCCCAGCTTCACCAACTCTTCTTCAACCAGAAGCTTCACCTTCACCAAGAAACTCTCCAATCTCTCCTCAGCACGATATACAAAATCCTTCCACCAAGCCTGAGAGACCTCCTTCTTCTTTAGGAAATCAGAAATGAGGTAAGCATAGCCATCCACTTTTATTTATTTTCTCCCCAATTATCATTAATTCATCAAGAATTTTCTTTCAGGAGAAATCTGCTTCATCATCCAGTTATTCCTTTGCCGTGGACGATTTAATTGTTGAACAAGGAGAAGAAACATCTTCTGGTCAAGCTCTATGAAAGGAAAACCAAGCAAAATTGAAAGATATCTTCTCCTTGCTGCACAAAGGTATCCAAGATCAAGTTAAGGATGCTGATCTTCTAAGGGATGTGCTTGAATCTATTGATCAAGATCTCCCTGCTGATATCAAAGCTTCTTTGGAACCAGTTTCCCAATTGGACAATCATTTTGCTGCAGTGAAACAGGCTCTGAAGAATCAATCTTCTCAACCAGCTTTGGAGCAAAGGAGAGCCACAGCCAAACAATCTGTGAAAGATCTGCATTCTCAAGCCCAGAGCAACAGAGAACTGCTAGCCAGATTGCAACCTGCACTTGAACTGAAGAAAGCCAAAAAGGCTGAGCTAGAGGCTGAGTTGAGAAATCTATCAGCTGAAATTGAAGCTGACGAGAAGAAGATAGCCGAACTTCCTAAATTGACAAAGGAGATACGAAAGGAAGCTTCAGCAGCTTTGAATAAGGAAAAGCAGCTCAAAACAAAACTTTCTGCTCTGGCCAAAACCCAAGAAGCTGATAAGAAGCTACTGGAGGACATTAGCAATATGATATCAAATGCTAGAAATGTAATCTCAAAATATTTGGGTGTGTAATTGTAACAAACAATCGGTAACCGAATGCTTTATGTAGTTTCGCCATCCCTTATTCTTGTTTCTGCTTCATTGCGAATGACTCATTCGGCAAAGCTGGCTATAACAGTATCATTCTCGAAAGGCAACTCAAACATAGCACAACCGAATTCCATTTTGGTCAAACCGAATATGACTCATTATGAATCCCAAACGACGCGGAAATCGTCCGTTTCGAGAGCCCTTTCCACCTTCCGAATTTTTTGGGATACGCGCCACGATCTCCGGCCACGATTTCTTTGTTAGTTCTATAAATAAGAACTTCGAGTGCCGCTAGCCTTTCATCAAATCCTCTGCCTCCCTAGCTTCTGCCAGCTCGAGCTTTTCTTTCCCCAAGCACAGTAACTACAAGAAAACCCCAATGGACAACAACAATGGAAGGCGACCGGCCGCCGACGAAGCTGAAGGAAGCCGCACCGGCGCTCATCGAAGGTGGAGATCGTCTGCTTCCTCTCATTCTTTCCCCCAGATTTTGCCTTATTTCTGACATCTTTCTTCGTTTTTTCCAGGCTCATCCAATGGAACCCTGCTGCTACTCCGACTGCGGCCCCGACTGTGGCGGTCGACTCCTCGGATTCATCCAGTCGATCTTCCAGGTCCAGCTGGGACTTGCGCTATTCAGATAGCGATGCCCACCGGTTCATGAGAGAGTGCGACGAGACCCGCCACGAGCTAGAGGTCATCTCCAAACAAGCTGGGATTGCGGACCTCGAGTGGCAACACCAACGCAAGCAGCTGCTCGAAACCATCGACGGTGAGCCCTGCAACCCGCTCAGTTTTAATCTGTCCTCAAATAACATTCAATCTGCCGTCACTTGTAATTTCGCAGATCGCGATGCCGAGCTAAATCGGCTGAAGGCACTAGTAGAGACATTGGTGAACAAGGTTAATGCCCAAGGGGATGCGCCAGAAGCTCGCCTTGGTGCAGTAGCAGGCCATATCGACGAGGTGGCCCTTCATGGCGTCCGTCTGGGCACCGCCGTGGGTCTAGTCGCCATGTCGACACACACCGGTACTGACTACCCCAGGATGCCGCTTGGTTTTGCCAAAGGCAACCCAGAGGATATCGACGATATCGATGCCTCCATAGATCGTCTTGAGGGTCATGGTGCCGCCATCGCCGATTCCATCCATCTCCGGTCTGTCCTGAACAGGCTGTTTCATTAGTTTGTACTAGGGGTCATGGAATTTCGGCAATGAAATTTATCTTTTGCAGTCCATTTGTGATAATTTTGTTAAACTCATGATGTAAAATATTTGCGCTAAGGGCAATACACTCTAGTATTGGCCATTTTCCCTCTATTGGAATTTTTGCTCTGAAGGCGGCTTCTTCCTGAATGCCGGCTATCTCCATTATTCTGACATTTAGCACACCAATCAGCGATCAATTTCAACACTAGGATAATATTTCTTCAAATATCTCCCATTTATAGCAGCGGCAGATTCTTCCCCAGTAAAGTTTTTAGGATATATGCATTTCCAGGCACGCATCTAACTACTCTGAAAGGACCTTCCCAATTTGGAGACCATTTACCGAATGCACTGTATTTAGTCCCAATCGGCAATAATGCTTTCCAAACCAAATCCCCTTCTGCAAATTGCTTGACTTTCACTTTCTTGTTGTAATATTTAGCAATTCGCATCTTATTTTTCTCAATATTTTCCAAGGCCCTGAGACGAATCATATGTAGATCTTCTAATTCGTCCATCATTAAATCATTGTAATATTTAAAACTTAAATCCTTTTGCAATTTTATCCTCCTTGAGTCTGATTGCACTTCCCATGGCAAGACAGCCTGGTGCCCATATACTAGCTCATAAGGAGACGTCTGCGTTGCTCCATGAGGAGCCATTCGGTAAGCCCACAGGGCCTCATTGAGTACCGAATAACACTTTCTTGGCTTCTGATCAATCTTCTTTTGTATAATTTTAATCATGATCTTATTAGAAGCTTCTGCCTGACCATTAGCTTGGGCATAATAAGGAGAAGAATTTAACAATTTGATCCCCATGCTTTCAGCAAAATCCCTAAATTCTGAAGATGTAAACTGAGTCCCTTGATCCGTGGTGATTGTCTGAGGGATTCCAAATCTGTAAATGATATGTTCTTTAACAAATTCAATCATATTTTCTGATGTCACCTTTTTTAATGGAATTGCCTCGACCCACTTGGTGAAATAATCTGTTGCCAAAAGCACAAACTTATGCCCCTTGCTAGATGGAGGATTTATTTGGCCAATCAAATCCATTCCCCATCCTCTGAATGGCCATGGCTTGATAATAGGATTCAGAGCTGATGCTGGAACTCTCTGAATGTTTCCAAACCTCTGACAATCTTGGCATCCTTTGTAATATTCAAAGCAATGTTCCAGCATTGTTGGCCAATAATATCCAGTTCTTCTAATAACCCATTTCATTCGGAAAGCCGACTGATGTGCTCCGCATAGCCCATCATGCACTTCACTTATCAGCCTTTTTGCTTCCTCTTGATTCAAATAGTGCAGCAACACCCCATCCAAGGATCTGTAATACAAATTTCCATCAAGAAGAACAAACTTTATAGCTTTATACCTGAGCTTCCTAGAAACCTTTTGGGATGGATTCTCCAAATAATCAGCAATTTTCTTTCTCCAATCATCTTCTGCCAGATCACTCCCAAAAGCATATACATCAGTGGCAAACACTTCTTGATTTTCTCTATAACCCGAAGCACTTTGAGCCAATCTGTTTGCATCTCCATTGTTCTCTCTAGGAATATGTTGTAGGATCACTGATTGAAAGCCCTTTAGAATTTGCTTTCATTCTTCATAGTAGTTCCTTAAGATATCACTCCTACACTCATATTCGCCATTCAATTGTTTTATGATTAACTCTGAATCTCCAAAAATTTCAACTGCAATGGCCCTTGCCTCTCTCAAGTATTGAAGTCCTTTGAGCAATGCCTCATACTCATCTTGATTATTGGTGACAGTAGGTTGAACAGGAACATCAAATTCAAATACCTCTCCTTTGGGCAAAATTAATAAAATACCTGCTCCACCACCTTTGTCACATGAAGATCCATCAAAGAATAATACCCAAGGAGTAATTTCAAGCAAATTAATTGATGAACCACGATGTTCAGTAATAAAATCAGCAATAATCTGTCCCTTAACAGCTTTTGCCGATTCAAACCTTAATTTAAATTCAGATAAAGCCAAAATCCATTTGCCAATCCTCCCATTCAAAATTGGCATAGACAACATGTGTTTAATCACATCAAATTTTGAATACACAATGCATTCGGCATTTAGCAAATAGTGCCGAAACTTCGTGCAGGAGTAATAAACACATAAACAAAGCTTCTCTGTAGCGGAATATCTTGTTTCGGGATCTAGCAGTTTTCGGCTAAGGTATGCAACTACTCTTTCCTTTCCCTCAAATTCTTGTATGAGGGCCGATCCAATAGTTTGGGCATCGGCCGCCACGTACAACTTAAAAGGCTTGTTTAGTCATGGAGGTACTAATATTGGTGGTTCCTTCATGTATTCCTTGATCTTATCGAAAGCCTTCTGTTGTTCGTCACCCCATACAAACTTTTGATCTTTTCTTATTTTTAGCAGTGAAGAAAAAGGCAACACCTTTTGCGATAAATTTGATATGAATCTTCTCACAAAATTTATTTTGCCAAGCAATGACTGCAATTCCTTAAGATTAGTTGGGGGAACAATTTCATCAATTGCTTTCACACTTTTCTTGCCAACTCCTATTCCTCCTTCATGCACCAGGAATCCCAGAAATTCTCCAGCTGAAACTCCAAAAGCACATTTGTTCGGGTTCATCTTAAGCCCATGTTTCCTGGTGCATTCTAGAGTTTTCCTTATGTCAGTCAAATGCCACTTATGATCCAATGACTTGATTACAACATCATCAATATAAATTTCCACAATCTTGCCGATCAACTCGTGAAAAATATAATTCATGGCTCTTTGATAAGTTGCACCAGCATTCTTTAACCCAAACATCATAACAATCCATTCAAACAACCCTATATGTCCAGGACATCTGAAAGCTGTCTTTGCTATATCTTCCAATGCCATAAAAATCTGATTGTACCCTGCATTGCCATCCATGAAACTAATCACTTTATACCCAGCAGCAGCATCAACTAGTGAATCAGCAACAGGCATTGGATATCCATCCATGGGTGTGGCCTTGTTCAGATCTCTAAAATCTATGCAAACTCTCATCTTCCCATTTTTCTTATAAACAGGAACAATATTAGAGATCCACTCTGCATATCTGCATGGCCGAATGAAATTTGCTTCTATTAATCTTTCAACCTCTTTTTTCACATCAGCCAACACCTCATCCTTGTAGATTTTTCGGGGTGGTTGTTTATAAGGTTTATAACCAGGCTTGATCGGCAACTGATGCTCAACAATAGAACGGTCCAAACCAGGCATCTCAGAATAATCCCAAGCAAAGCAATCTCTGTATTCTTTTAATAGCTTAATCAACTTATCTCTGAAAACTAGATCTAAGTTAGCACTGATGAATGTTGGCCTTGGCTTGTCACCATCTCCGATGTCTACTTCTTCCAATTTATCGGCCGACACAAATCCACGTCCTAACTTCCCGTCAGTCCCATCAATTGGATTCTCCATTAAAAATTACTATGAGAGCCGACTGCTTTGATCGGCTGTTGATCACTGCTGACCGGTTCAACAGGACCTTCTCCCAATCTTTGCCTGAAAAGCAATCTATGCCTTGATACTCCCAGAAAGCTGGTTCTACGTTAGCCACGCTTATTGAATCATCTGTTTGGACAATTTCCACTTCATCATCTATCCACTGAATAAGCTGTTGATGCATAGTAGATGGAATACAGCAATTCGCATGGATCCAATCCCTTCCAAGCAACAAACTGTATGCCCCTTTGCCCTCAATAACAAAGAAGGTTGTAAGTAGAATTTTAGATCCAATCATCAAATCCACATGTACACATCCTTTGGTGTCTGAAGGATTTCCAGCAAAATCATTCAAAACTATGCTTGTTGGTGTTAAATCCCCAGGGCCCATGCCAAGCTTTCTGAATGTAGTGTATGGCATTACATTAACAGCAGCTCCACCATCAACAAACATCTTAGTTAATGGCTTTCCATTGACAAACCCTCTTAAATACAATGGTTTCATGTGCCGATTTTTTGACTGGCTTCTCGAAAATAGCTTGCTTATTTAGCATCAATTGTGCCATTAACCCAAATTGCTCGGCTTCATCCATCTCTGGCAATATTTCTTCCTGTACAATTTGATTAGCTGGAGCCATGAATTCATTCGACAATAAACATACCATGCATGTAGGATTCATCAGGTTTTTCCTTTGGGCGCCATATCGACCTCATCCTAGTTCCTGCTTTCTTCAATTCTTGATTTCTCAGACGCTGTACCCTTCTTTTCTGGCTCTTTCTCAAACCAGGTGGGCACCACTGTCCTTCTTGCTAGACATACCCATGATCTTCCTCTTCTTTTTCATGATCAACCCACCTGTGATCAGCATACCTCTTCCTTGGTTGATCATCATTCTCATATATTTTTAGGCGCCGACCATCACTAGGATGTATTCTTCCAATTCTTTCATGGACGGATCGGCGATTGGCAGTATCTTGTCTGTATTCAGAATATCTATCATTGCACTCAGGACAATTATTCCATGTGGGAAGCTTTAAACCTTCATTCCAGCAGTGTCTAAAGAAGGCACACCCCCAATGCGCACGTTCTTCTTCTCGAACATATTCCTCTTGTTCTTCCCTATACATTTCCTCTTCATATCTTCTCTTCTCCTCTTCGTACTTACGCCTTTGATAGCACTCTTTTTCTTGCTGACGCTGCCATTTATTGAGGAGAATACGCGTAGTGACTCTTGATTTAGAGGATTCTCCAATTTCAAATCGACTATTCGGGAAACGAGGTTCTTTCTTGTGAATTTGTTCAATTGTGATTTGTCGAGTGGGATCAACTGAGCTATCTTGTCTCGCCCTTTTTGAAGTCAAAACCTTCACTTTTCCTTTTTCCTCAGGTTCGATAACGTTTACCATATTGACTGAGAACCCAATCATGTTCTGAGGGAATGGGTTACTGTCCAATTCAACTTTTTGTCAAATTTCAGATGCCCCTCTTGGATAGCTTTCTGTATCCTCACTCTAAAGACCCTGCACTCGTTGATGGAATGAGAATTTCTATCATGGAATCCACAATACCTCTTATCTCTAACTCCATCAGGCCGAAGCATAGAATGCCCTTCTGGCAGCTTGATCGGGCCTTCTTTTACGAGGAAATCAAACAGTTTATCTGCTTTAGTCACATCGAAATCATAGGTGCCTTTAGTCTGCTTGATCCATTTCTGATTTACTGTAACTGGCTCTTTGCCCCAGACTATCTCTGCTGCAGCCACTTCCTCGTTATCTTCATATTCATCTCCTTGATCTGCTCTTTCGAGGAACTGGTTGTATATGTCAGCTACATCATTGTGTTTAGCAAACATAGCATCCTTCTTGAAACCATATGCCTGGTTACTCATCAACACCAATCTGTGTGACAACTGGCCAAGATCATCAAACTCCATCCCGAACAGCTTTTCTCGAATTGTAGGCAGCATCCCAGCTACAGCCATACCAGCCAATTGATCATCAGGTATGTTCAGAGAAAAACACATACTTTTTGTTTCCCTAAACCTCCTGAGGAATTCTGTAGGTGTCTCATTATTCCTTTGTCTTAAGCTGGTCAGATCAACCAA
>OAMR01000824.1:230553-261793 GCA_900205405.1 Echinochloa crus-galli
AAAAAAGTTTGTGCTGGTGGGAGGCAAGATGTGCATGCAGCACATACAGCACCCAGGCCCGTTCGGCCGAATGCACTGGTTCGGCCAAACCAGGCAGTTCGGCCAAACCAGGCCGGCTGCGCCCTCGCGCGCCTATAAATGGTGCCCCTCGCCTCCTTGCTTGCTGCACCATCCACACTCTGAAATTTCTGCTAGGAAGCTCTCTCTCTCTCAAGATTCTTTGCTCACATGAAGATGCCAATGCTCATCTCCAGCATTTCCTGGAGATTTGCAACACCTTCACCATCCGCGGAGTAAGTATCGATGCCATTCGCCTTCGTTTATTTCCATTCTCATTATTAGGCAAGGCGAAGCAATGGTTTTATGCTAACCGCGAAGCAATAGATACCTGGGATAAATGCACTAGCGCTTTCTTGCTAAAATTCTTTCCGGTTGGGAAAACCAACGCCCTCCGGAACAAAATTGCTAGTTTCCAGCAGTTAAAAGATGAAACAGTCCCGGAGGCATGGGATCGCCTCCAGGACTATATTTCTGCTTGTCCTCACCATGGTATGCAGAGTTGGTTCATAATCCAAACTTTCTATCACGGGCTGAGAAATTCTGCCCGTGAGTACCTGGATGCTGCTGCTGGAGGCTCGTTCTTCTCTCTTGAGGAGAGTCGTGCGAAGGCCCTCATAGAGAAGATGGTCGAGAACCAAGGTTGGTCCGACGACCGGACTCAACCAAAGACCCGAGGAGTTCACCAAGTTGAAGCTCTGGACATGCTCGCTGCCAAGATGGACCTCCTGATGAAGAAGCTGGAGGCCCCTGCTCAAGAAACGGTGCAAGCCATGGACGCTCGCATGACTTGCGAAGTCTGTGGTAACACTGGCCATTCGGGGAATGACTGCCCCGAAACGCGAGAAGATGCCCACTACGTCAACAACTCCAACAACAACGGGTACCGACCGAACAACTACGGCAATCAAGGTTGGAATCCGCGCCCAAACCTCCCTTTTGAGAGGCCTCAACAAGGTAACAATTTCAATTCCAGCAATTTCAATAATCAGCCATGTCTTAGAGATCTTGTGTTTGGCCAGATGAAAGTAACTGAAAACATCAATAAAAAGCTTGCTGCTAATGATAAAACTTTGGAAAGCATAGACTCTAGGATGGAATCATTTTCTTCTGCCATGAAAAGTCAACTGAGCTTTAATAAAATGATAGAAACTCAAATTGCTCAGTTAGCTGCTTCTTACCATCATCTGTAGCAGGGAGTTTTCCTCATGAAAAGGGTAAAGCGGTCACGAGAGGGGGTAAGACCACTCGGGACCCGCCATATCCTAACGATGCAGGTAAGAAAGCAGTCACTACAGACAGCGATAGCGAAGAGGAGGAGGCTGCAGCCGAACCAAAGAAGAATAACTCTCAGAAGGAGACAAAGACGGCCCCTCATGAATTCTACGATCCCGCTGTGCTGCCATTCCCCAAACGATCCCACAAGCCAATCGTGGATGAACAATTCAGCAAGTTCATTGAGGTAATTCGTAAATTATATGTCAATATTCCATTACTTGAGGCCATGCAGGTTCCCACCTATGCCAAGTACCTGAAGGACATCCTCAACCACAAACGAGCCCTGCCAACCACCGATGTAATAAAGCTAACCGAAGCTTGCAGCGCAGCCATTTTAAATAATCTCCCAGAGAAGAAGGACCCAGGATGTCCTACCATCACATGCTCCATCGGTGATCAACACTTCAACCAAGCCTTATGCGACCTTGGAGCAAGTGTCAGCGTCATGCCCAAGGTAGTATACAATAAACTCGATCATTCCTCCTTGTCCCCTACGACTATGTATTTGCAGCTGACGGACCAGTAAATCCGCCATCCCGCGGGATAGCTGAGGATATCCCGGTAAAAATCCGTGAGTTCTTTGTCCCCATGGATTTCGTGGTGCTTGACATGGAGGTCGACACAAGAACGCCCCTCGTTCTAGGAAGGCCATTCTTGAGCACCGCCAACGCCAACATCGACGTAGGAGCCAGAGAAATCACCCTGAATATTAATGGCAAGGAAGAGAAGTTTGCGTTCAAGCCCAGGCTGGAGAAATGCTCTCAGGTATGTACTGAACCAATTCAAGATTTCACTAACCTAGAGCAGGTTAATGTGATCACATCCGAACCACAAAAGTCTCCGGAGACGCCGATCCCACCGCCACCGACACCGAAGGAGAAGAACAAGAAGGTGTGGCGGAAGAAGGTTGCATCGTCCGAGTCATCCACTCTGGGACCGGACGATGACAAAAGCAACTGAAGGCAGGAGAAGTCCCGCTCGCGGACTTAAAAGCTGAGCCCTCGCCGCGAGGAAAACCGGTATGTATCTCATATTTCCCTTCCAAAATTTTAATTTTTCAATTGCATTTGCATGTTTCCCTTTCCAAAGTAAATGAACCACCTAAGTAATTAATTTGAGAGAGAGTAGAAAATTTTGCAAGCTTGGTTTAAATAAATGGTCACATGCTGAAATTTTACCCTGGGTGGATGTAATTGGTAACTTTTATCATTTTCATCCCTTCTAGAACATCTCCATTTATTTACCATCACCACCAACCAGCACCAAACATGTCTACCCCACTAAAAATGGCTGCACACTCACCAATTATCACAAACATGGCAGCATGGGGTGACTCCACTAAATTCCAGTTTGGTCATGTCTCATTTCCATCTTACCTACCACTAAAATCCACTCACATGTCCTTGGGAATTGTTGGCCACACAAAATTTCGTGGAATCAAAGCAAGGGGAGGTGCTCCACTCAGGGAGGAGTGGCCTGGCCACCAGGGCCTGCTTCGCCCGAACCACCCAGTTCGGCCGAACCAGGGACCTGCCTCCCCTCGGCCTATAAATACTGGTGCGTTGCTTGCTTGCTCTCACACACTCATACACTCTGAAAAATTTCTGTTAGAAGCTCTCCCTCGAAATTTTCTGCTAGGAAGCTCTCTCTCTCTCTCATTTCTTTGCTCAAGTGCTTGCTCAAGTCCTTCCCAAGATCTTGCTCAAGTTTTGGTTCACTTACATAGCTAGAAAATCCCAAAAATATTTTGCCTTTGTTGTGATCTTTGTGCTGAAATTCTGGACGATTTTGTGGTGGTCACCGACACCCACAAGAACGACTAACCTTTTGTGGTGGTTTTCATCCCCGCAAGAACGACTAACTATCTCGGACGACTGACTTGATTTTTTCTGTGCTAACCATATATATTTAGTCCTTCGGGTAGTTGTTGTTGCACTAACATTTTGCAGGGATCATGTCGAAGTTCATCGCTGCACTCCGTCGTTCTACCCGGCTTAGCCGCCATACGGACGATGCTGGGAGTTCCCCAGCTCCGTCCCGAGGCTCGAGTCAGATGGACACGGATGAGCACGAAGCAGCTGGCCCGGGATGGGGCCATTCCACGCCCCCGGCCAGGTAGCTCCTGAGCATCAACGACATCAACCTCAGGAACGAGCGGGAGCAGAACACTTTCAATGAGCTTCGGCTGAAGGAGTTCGAGCACACCCTTGTTTTTGAGCAGGACCTGCTCAGGGACACGGGTATGGATGAAGAGTTCACGGAAGTTTTCTAGGCCATTGGCTGGGAGAACTTCTGGCACATCGACGAACAAGGTTCGTACCTGCTCACCCTCGAGTTCCTTTCCACTTTGGTTTCAGAAATTGGGGGGATTCGTTTTTGGTTTTTCAACCAAGAGTTCTTTTGCTCTTGGAGGGATTTTAGTTCGGGTCTTGGATTTTCAAGTCGCTGTTCTGTAGACCCGAACAAAGCGCTGAAAAGATTTGATCGGGTGGCATTTTGGAAAAAGATTTCAGGGAGTACCAACTGTCATGCGCCTCGCACAAATAGTATCCATAACCCCACTTTGCGTTTCATGCATCGTTGGGTGTCTATGACGGTATTCCCTCGGGCAGATTTGCGCCCTGTCAACACCATTGAGTTGCGGGTTCTCTTTGCTATGGTCAAGCAAATTCCCTATTCGCCTGTGAAAGACATGGTTAGTCGCTGGCTGTTTCATATTTCTCGTGTGGGTAGCATGGCAATGACTTCTCTAGTCACTCGCCTAGCCAACCATCTGGGCGTTCTTCAGGGTGCTGTTGGCACTCCTTACGGCCTACAGATAAATCCGCAAGCGGACGGATACCGATGTAGCTTTCACCCGGGAGTATTCTAAGGTATCGATTTCCACGGAGAACGAGAAGTGGACTGATTCTAAACTAAGCTGTCCAAGGAAAGTGGAATGGAATGGATGGTATGGATGAGGTGGATGACAACAACAAAGAGAGAAGAGGAGTGATAGAAGGGTAGAGAGGGTACGAGTCTGATAGGGGTATTCTACTGATTTATCGAGCAGGTCAGAGGATACAGATAGATACTTGCTTCGGGACAAGGGAACCGATGGACACGCAGAAAGGGATGAGAAGGGGTGCCACTATTTCCCAACTGGGGAATCCTACGGACCAGAACTAACGTGATGGGCTACTAAGTAAGAACTGAATGCTCAATTAATCAGAGAGAGATACAAGAGTTACCAGACATGACCCGGATGTTACTCGAAGTGAAGTCGCATCCGTAGAGGTACAGCTTGAAGAAGGGCCGACACTCCGGCTCCTCTCCGGGACGCTCACCTCTCCTCTCTCCCTATTCTACTGATACAAGTGGCGGAACTTGGCAACGCTCACTCTACTCTTGTGTTGTGTGTTTGATGCAGGTGCTGGGGCCTTCTATTTATAGTGGCAGCAAGGCGGTGGAGGTTGAGCACTGGCCAAGGCAGCCAAGGCGGTGCAGGGCCGGTTCGGCCGAATCCCCTGGTTCGGGAGTTCGGCCGAAGGGGCACGTGTCACCGCCTTGGAGCTGAGGCGGTGCAGCTCTTGGGGGCGGTTCGGCCGAAGTGGGCCCTTCGGCCGAACAGGCCCTGTGGCCCGGCGACGTTCCCCCGTGCAGCCTCTGTCCTGTGGGCCCTCCTGGCTAACCCCTGATGCTTGGCTTTGTCTTGGTTTGGTACAGAATGACTTGGCATGGCCCTGGTTGAGTTTGCGGTCATCCTGCGTGGCTTGCACAGTCATTGGATGACGTGGACGGCTCCCATTGACTCGTACGGCTAAGGGGGGTAACCGGCCGGATCGTGTCGCCTGGCCGAATCGGTCATTTTCGACCCCTATAGCTTGTGTTTCTCCATTTTGTACCTGCATAGATGACACTCACCAAAACTTGTGGAAATAGTCAGTGATAAGCCCTATAGCTATGGTTTGTGTCTCCATTATGTTCATTTTATACTTGGTCGAAAGTCGGAAACCGGTCTGTAACGACCGCCAACAAGCTCCCCCAAACTTAGATCTTTGCTCGTCCCGAGTAAAGAGATTAAAACAGGAGCAAGAACAAAGTAATGGTTCTTTATAACATGATTACTTGCATATTGAATATTTCAAACTTTTCTCACATACCTATGAATATGTAGTGGCTATCCCCTGGATCTTGGGCGGTTGACAACTGGAATGACTCTTACAACAAAATCCTCTTGCTCATCCTGCATTCGGGGTTTTCATGTTTTTTTTCGCAAACAAATGACTCTTGTCCCTTCATCCCTAACACTCATCTTTCTAGAGCTTCTTCCTCACACTCAATCTTATTTGTATCTGTGTCTCTCAAGTGATGACCGTGTCAAGCCATATATTTCTGTCGAGCCGAAGATTGGTTCCCGGAGTGCCTCACCATTGTCCTCGGTCGGATTGCAAGTTGCAGATGAGGAGTTCATATCGGTCTTCAGCCTCGTGATCCCTTTCTCTTCTTTTTTTTCTTTGGGACTTTCATGAGTCCTTTATTTGCTTCCCCCTTTTTTTCAGGGTATCACCAAGACATGAAGACTTCTACTATACTCCGGTGACAGATTTGCTTGCAACCGAACTGAGGCAATGTGATCACTCTGAGGACTCAAAATTCGACAAGACATTATACTAGGCATGACAGGTTTTAGGAGTAAACTCTCAAGCATATATGTAATGTGGTATTTGTGGACAGGATGAAGGGATAGAGTTTGATTTTTATATTTTGAAAATTAAATTCTCCCGAATGTAAGAATGTCCCGGATGTAAGAATGAACAAGTGGCTCGTTTTATCAATTCATATCACAATTGTCAACAACTTAGATCAGGGGGGTCCTAAAATAATGATTTCTTTCTCAGGTACTAGATACTAGGTTGAAAATAAACAATAGGCAAGATCGTGAGATAAAAGATTACCAAGTTTCGTTTCGATTAAATGATATATATTTTTTCAAAACTTTGAAATGTGACAACACAGGAAAGTAAACAGGGGGGAGAAGTTGCAAACCAGCGTGCAGGTGCGCGAGAGGGGGCAGCCGGGCGTGATTAAATGATATATATATTTTCACTGGCTGTCTCATATTTCTCGTGTGGGTAGCATGGCGATGACTTCTCTAGTCACTCACCTAGCCAACCATCTGGGCGTTCTTCAGGGCGCCCAGCTCACGTACATCGAGACAGCGCGTTCCGTCGTGGATGCCGAGCACTTTGTGCAAACCCACATGATATGGCGGACGCCTGACGTAACGCTAGTTATGATTTATCATGGTTATACAACTGAAGTGCCTTTGCCTTGTGCAGCACTAAGGTTGTATACCACGCCGAAACTAACTCTTCAGTTGAGGACCGAGTCGGACGATTCTCCACCCTGGAGAGAGCCCGCTCGGCATAGCGTTGCAGGTGATGGACCAGTAACGAGGGGACGAGCCAGGCGTGATGCTGGGCTCGCCGCCTCATAGGAGCCGGAAGATGCACCACACATGTCGCACCGACATACTTCCGCTTTTGAGGCCACCTACGACATGTACACCGGCGCTGGGAAGTCCGGAGCTGGAGGCTCCGGGCAACACCAGGAGCCGAACTACTTCGCCTCAGGACGCTGGGACTACGGCCAGGACACGGACTCTGAGTGGTCCGGGAGTCGGTATGCTGGGGGGTACGACCATACCTCCCAACCATACTACCCTGGATACTCACAGTCCGCACGATTCGACTACAGCCGGGAGCTGTCTTACATCTCTGACCGAGTCGAGCTCATCGACGACCGTACCTGAGAGATTCAAGACACGCTAGCCCGCAATTCTCAGTACCATCAAGAGAATAGCGGGATATTAGCGTCCATCCAACATGACGTCCACGAACAAGCAGATCAGCTGAGCCAGTACCTGTCAAGATTCAATCCCTACCAGTGAGAAGTCCAAGCTTGGGGGAGGACCCCCATTCACGTACGTTCCGATCTACCCAGCATTTTGATCACCCATCTGCAATTTCTTTTCCTTCATGCTTTAGTTTGCATTTAAAAAAATGAAAATACCAAAAAAATATTTCCCTTGAATAAAATAACTCCCAACTATGCATGGAATGAATCATATGCCTCTCACTTTGGAAATGATGAATAGTTGCTCTGTCTTTAATTTTGTAAGTACTTTGTTGCGACTAGTTGCTTGATAATGCTTGAGTTATTTGGCATGAGTAATAATAAACCTAAAAACCTTGTGGGAGCACATGCTTTATTCCAAGTCTAAGTTGTTGTGGGGATTGATATAGTGAGAATTTGGTTGAATTTCATTCCTGCTCTTAGTACGGGAAATCTCGGAGATTTATGCTTTTAAAATGAAACAAGTTCCTCGTTGGTCAAAATACCTACCAGAACCATATGATAAGCTTAGTTGAAAATTTCTACTCATATGTTGCTTGCCATCTTAGTGAGCTTTGTCAAATTGTTGTGACCTTTGAGTGAAGCTTTCATATTCTTAGAGATTGAGATCCACGTACACACACCACCTCTCACTTGCAATTCCTACACTAGGAGTTAGCATCCATTTGCCATCATCCATCCACAAAAATAAAATGATCCATGATCTATGATTTTTCCTCTCCAAAAATTCTTGATAGAGACATGGGCTATGCAAAAAGAAAAGCATGCCAAAGAAGCATGGCAAAAATAAGAGAAAAAGAAAAGCATGCCAAAGAGCATGGCAAAGAAAGAAAAGCGTGCCAAAGAGCATGGCAAAAAGAAAGAAAAAGAAAAGCATGCCAAGTGGCATGGCAAAAATATGAGAATAAAAGATAACCCATGTTCTCGAAAAATAAATCAAGGAGAGGGAAGTTCATCCAAGGAGTCCCACCATATTCCATTGCACCATATTCCACTCCATCCATCCCACACACTTGCACTTCTCGATCTTAAAGATGTGTTTTGTTTCCTCATAGATCCGGTCTTTGACTTAGCAAAATATAAGATACATGCATGCCTTCATCCTTTGTCCCTGAGCCACACAAAAAGCCATATTAGAAGTTAGGATGAAAAAGAAGGCACAAGCCTTTGGTGAGGATTCAAATACACTTGAGTGATTGAGTGTGCCAATGAGAAACAATTTGTAGTTTTTCAAAACTTATGAAAAAACTCCGGGATGAGATCCTGAAAAGAGTAGAGTGGAATAAAACTAAGTTTAAACTGTTCATTACTACAATCGCCCAAGATAAGGAGATTGCTATAAGCCCCATAGGTAAAAAGGTGATTTAAAAAAAACTTTGCCTATGATTCAAGTATTTTTGAGTACTAGTTGTTTATAGAGTTACCTGCAAAAGAAAGGACATTGTAGCAACTCCTGATCCACCGAGCCTAAGTTCATATCTTTGCTCGAGGACGAGCAAAGAGCTAAGCTTGGGGGAGCTTGTTGGCAGTCGTTACAACCCAAATCCGACCACCAATACTCGGGAATAAATGAGGTATTATGCAGCATTCCATGTACTTAGGTTTTATTTCTAATAAAGTTCCACGAGTTTTGGTGAGTGTCACTTGTGCAGGTCCAACTACAACAAATACGCACTATTGGGGCCGAAAATGACCGATTCGGCCGAACGACTCCGTTCGGCCGGTTACCCCCCTTAGCCGTACACGCCACCGGGAGCCGTCCACATCACCGATGACCAAGCGACCGCATCACATGACAAGTGGATGACCGCCAACACCATTGCCACCTCATCCTGGGCCCACACAGCGAGAAGATCGCCTGAACCAGGACAAGTACGAAGCCCAGGAGGCAGAGGCGGTGCACGGGGGCAGGCCTGGGCCTCCAGGCCCGTTCGGCCGAACAGGGCGGTTCGGCCGAACCGCACCCAGTGCACAACCGCCTCGCCAAGGCTGCATCTGGACCCTTGGTGCAGAGGGCGGTGGATCGAGCGTTCGGCCAAACGCCAGGGTTCGGCAGAACCGACCCCGTCGGCCGAAAAGCCCGCAACCACCACCAGCCCTCCCTTGGCGGTTACTCTAGCTCCAAACCGACCCTGGAGCACTACAAATAGAGTGGCATTATTCACTTGTAACACACACTCAAGCCAAGGAGCTCTCATTCCACTTGTTCTAGTAGAGTTAGGATAGTTTAGTTGGGAGTTAGAGTTGAGTCGAGCTGTGCCTCGGAGGTTCCGGAGTCGTCTTCAGAAGCTCTGGTATTAGCTCTTGTATCTTTTACTTTTCCCTTTTGCAAGACTTTCAGTTATCAATATAGTTATCTTTATCACTTTGCATTTGTCATTTATATCTTGCTTCTACTTTATTCTAGTTGCAAATATATCTTGTTTAGACTATAGTCAGTTATAGTTCTAGTGCTTGTAGTCTTGTTTAAGTCTTTGTCTTTGTTGGTTCTTCGTCTCTACTCACAATAGCAGTGAATTGTCATTGTGGTGTGAGTAACAGTTGCTTGCTTCTGCTAGCGAAGTGAGTAGTTGTTGCCTAGTGTAGGAGCGGTTCCTAGACTAGTCAGTGGCCTTAGTTTATTCCCGTCGCAACGGAGGTGGTAGCCGGGAGGTGGTGACAGCCCTTTCGGTCTTCGTAGCCCATCACGTTAGTTCCGGTCCGTAGGATTCCCCAGTTGGGAAATAGTGGCACCCCTTCTCATCCCTTTCTGTGTGTCCACCGGTTCCCTTGTCCCGACTAAGAAATAGAGTTATCCCAGATCTACTAGTGCTGGCTCTATAGCCGCTGTATCTCTAAGATAGAGTGACATATGTAGATAAAGTATCCAGGAGTCCTCTATCTCTTCTCATTGTCCTCCTAGCTATCTATTTCTTCTCTCCCTTACCTAAGCATCCCTTGAGCTATGTGTCCGGTATATCCACTCCTATCCAATACCGTTATCCCCTGTCTTGTCTAGTCGCGTACCCCTCTTTGATAGTCTCGAATATCTGTTCACTAGTATTCTTGCCAAAGCTTCCCTGCGGAAATATAAATTACGATACCTCAGGATACTCCCAGGTTAAGTGCTACAACGGTGATTCTGGGCGCTTGCAGAATATTTCTATATTTTACTAGCCATAAGGAAAACCACTGAAACACTCCTTACCCCAGTACCAGGATTCTCAATTCTGATATTGGATCGTAAGAAGTGCCAACACCCCCCTGCTCCGCCTTTGCTTCCTAGGCTTCGTGGATGACTTGATCCAGGTGGTCTTCGTGTGGTTCGGCCCAGATATGCATGGCGGTGACCCTACGTGGCTTGTACGGTGGTTATTGACGTGGCCGGCCCTCGGTTGCACTTCGCGTCGTGTACGGCTAGGGGGAGGTAACCGGCCGAACGGAGTCGTTCGACCGGATCCGTCATTTCGGACCCCAATAGCGCGTATTTGTTGTAATTGTACCTGCACAAGTGACACTCGCCAAAACTCGTGGAACTTTATTAGAAATAAAACCTAAGTACATGGAATGTTGCATAAAACCTCATTTATTCATGAGTATTGGTGGTCGGATTTGGGTTGTAACGACCGCCAACAAGCTCTCCCAAGCTTAGCTCTTTGCTCGTCCTCGAGCAAAGATATAAACTTAGGCTCAATGGATCAGGAGTTGCTACAATGTCATTTCTATTGCAGGTAACTTTATAAACAACTAGTACTCAAAAATACTTGAATCATAGGCAAAGTTTTAATTCACCTTTTTACCTATGGGGCTTATAGCAATCTCCTTATCTCGGGCGGTTGAAAGGATGAATAGTTTAAACTCAGTTTTATTCCACTCTACTCTTTTCGGGATCCCATCTCGGAGTTTTTCACAAGTTTTGAAAACTACAAATTGTTCCTCATTAGCACACTCAATCACTCAAGTGTATTTGAATCCACACCAAAGGCTTGTGCCTTCGTTTTCATCCTAACATCTAATATGGCTTTTTGTGTGGCTCAGGGACGGATGAAGGCATGCATTCATCTTATATTTTGCTAAGTCAAAGACCGGATCTCTGAGGAACAAATCACATCTTGAGATCGAGAAGTGCATGTGTGTGGGATATATGGAGTGGAATATGGTGGAATGGAATATGGTGGAACTCCTTGGATGAATCTCCCTATCCTTAATTTATTTTCGAGAACATGGGCTATCTTTTATTCTCATATTTTTGCCATGCCACTTGGCATACTTTTCTTTTTCTCTCTCTCTTTGCCGTGCTCTTTGGCATGCTTTTCTTTTTCTCTTATTTTTGCCATGCTTCTTTGGCATGCTTTTCTTTTTGCATAGCCCATGTCTCTATCAAGAATATTTAGAGAGGGAAGAGGGAAATCATGGAAACATGGAGCATTTATTTTTGTGGGTGGATGATGGAAAGTGGTTGCTAACTCCCAGTGTAGGAATTGCAAGTGATAGGTGGTGTGTGTACGTGGATCTCGATCTCTAAGAGTATGAAAGTTTCACTCAAAGGTCACAACAATTTGGCGAATGTAGTCTTGTTTAAGTCTTTGTCTCAGCTGGTTCTTCGTCTCTGCTCACACTAGTGGTGACTTGTCATTGGGGTGTGAGTAAGAGTTGCTTGCTTCTGCTAGCGAAGTAAGTAGTCTTCGCCTAGTGTAGGAGTGGTCCCTAGACTAGTCGGTGGCCTTAGAGTATTCCCGTCGCAATGGAGGTGGTAGCCGGGAGGTGGTGACAGCCCTTTCGGTCTTCGTAGCCCATCACGTTAGAGATGTGTATAAGAGACAGGTATATTGTAGGTGTACACTTGAGAAGAAAATATCTAACAATGATGCAACAGATCAAAGATGCAGCTTGAATGATACGGTTGGGACTTATCTCGTGAGGGTCGTCCCCTAAGCTTGGCTTGGAACATCGGTGTCAGTGATCTCTGAGTTGGCCTTCATCGGTGCCAAGACATGGGATGAAGTAGGGGAGTGTCCCTGGCCTCACCAATGCTCGTGTATCGAATGTGCTTGATCAGGATTAGAGACCACGAATTGATGCCTGCAAATTGTTAGAACGACAATACCCGAGGGACTATATGATCAAGGTTTAGCATTTAGTTATTCGGGGGTTGTCACTCTTACAGGGATTTAGCCTCCACAAACCGTTTTCATGAAGTGGCATAATGATCAGAACAAAGGAAATGTTTTTGTTGTTTTTTCTGTTTTTTAATCATGCAAGTGAATCAAACATTGCATAGAATTGAGAGAGAAATGCACTCAAGGAATATACAAGTGCAAACCTGACTGGAGCAAACTTCCTCCCATGCTTCCAGAGTGTCTCCCACAGGTGAGTGAGAGGAGGAGGAACTTGGATAAATCACCATGGCTCGACCGAGCCACCGTGATATTCACCTTGTTGGCCTCCTCTTACGAGCCTCGTCCAGCACAAAGGCATGGAAACTTTTGTGGATTTTTAACGACAGGATATGTCACACCCGGTTTTAGAAAACAAACCAGGTGTACCCTGTATGTGTGCCAGGATCAAGTTTCACACATACAGTTAGCCAGAAAGTGAATAAAAGATGCAGTATCACGTATAATAAACTATATAAATGACTTACGAGTCTATCAGAGTTACAGCGTATCCTGGAAACGAAGGCTCCAATCTTCACAGGCAGTCGACTGTGGGTCGCGTACTCCTAGACTTCAGCACCAACTTCACAATGACTTCCTCTTCTGAGCAGCATTATTGATATGGAACAAAATAATTTGGAAAATAGCAAGCGTGAGTACATGACGTACTCAGCAAATGTAATATGACATGCAAGGCTAAGGCAACAGGGTTGGCTGACAAACTGCAGTAAGCACTTTTAAGTTGGTCAAATTTTATTAAGCATCTATTTACTAGCAAATGTAAGTTTATACCATCCCACAATTAATAGAACATAATAAACTCATAACCATCTCCAGGTAACCACAATTTAGATCAAGTTCAAATATATTAATCATGTGGGGGTCCAGGCCGCTCTTGACCGTGAGCACGGCTGTTATAACAGTTTTACACTCTGCAGAGGTTGTACACTTTCACCATAAGCCGCGTAAAAGTTCAAAAGAACTTTAAACCCAACCATGCCGAGGTGGCCAAACCTCTTAAATCACACTACCGAGGTGTGACCGCATAGGGACGCTACGGGGCCTTTACAAAGATTCCCTAATACGTGCAGCCCGCTAAGGTTTCAATATCCGCAAAGCATAACCGTCCCTAATGAGATCTGTCTCTTTCCAAAGCTCAGCTCAAGAGGGCCGAGCTATACCTCGTCGAAGTCTCCCCCCCATGCCCTTTCGGTAAGACATGCACAAACTAGAGTCTCTAATTATTCAGCCAAGACCAGAGCAATATGATACTCATGGTTGTACTGTTTTCCCGGGTGGTCGCTCCATGTTCCAATTAAATCATATGATCTTTCAATTAAGCGATAGTATGAACATGGGCATATAATTTCATAATTTCATAAAGTAAACAATATTATTATCTTCCACTTTAATGTCACCATAACCCAACGTAGGAAGCAACTAAGCATAGCTACCCAACATGAATGTAAAAACCCAAGTTTCAGGGATGATTATTATGGTGGCTAAATATATCCTTAAATAGGACCCATCAAATTAAGACACGAGCATGGATAGTGAAATTAATAATTATTAGGACAATGCATGAACATAATACACTTGCCTTTTATCCAAATATAGCTGCTCAGTCTTCAATTCTTGCTCTTCAATCTCTCGAACCGCGTTCGTTCTAATCGCAGCAATCAATCGACACAGACATACAAACAAGCAAACAAAGAAAATAAATAACAGTACACCAAGCATTATACATGGAACAAGGAAGGAATTTCTGAATTATTGTACATATTACTAAGATCTCGTGAGTGCAAAAATTGCTATAATCAGATTTAGGACGGGAAAGGTATGATGTTTTCAAGGTATGGGTTTCACTGGAAAAGGAATACTTTAGCTATCTCACGTGACCAGGTGCAGCAGGAACAAAAAGAAATTATTAACATGTGCAGCTTACTAATTAATATATTAATTTAATAGTCACCATAGCTCATGTTGAACTACAATGGCATACGATTAATATAGGAATTATATTAAACACGATTGCCATTGTAATAATATAGAGCTAAGTTAACTACTAGAATAATATTGATAACTTAGAGCTGTACAATATTAATTGTTGGATAGAAACAAAAACAGCACACGTACATGGTACGGCATTGATTAAGGCCCTATAGAATGAGACAAATTTGGTCTGAACTAAGATTATTTGAATGTGCAGAACAGGAATTAATTGGATTATAGTATGATCACAGGTAACGATGATCCACCACTGGATTTTGCATGAAGGCCATTAATATTAAGAATGCAGGATCTACATTGTAGAAAATTGAAGTGACATAGCACGTACAGATAAAAGAACATAGGCAGTGGCAGGAGTTTACGTGCAAGATTCAGCATGGTGCTGTCCATGACCACGATGGCTTTTAGTTCTTCGTGACCAGCAAGCACATGCATGCTTGCTGTGCTCGGCTTGCACCCAAAGCAGATCGACAGTTAGGGAGAGAGTAGCTCGGTGGCAGCAGATGAGATCGAGTGGACGGTACCAGCAGCGCACCTCGACAACTGATCCCGAGACTCACGGAAACTCCTGGATGGCTGGCTACGGACGGCAAACAGAGGGGCACGAATGAGATGCAAAGCAGTGCAGAGAAGGATATGGATCACGATCACCCTGGTGTTCGTACTCACCTACGGCAGCCATGGAAGATTGAACTCGACGACGATGGAGACGGTGAAGGGAGAAACTGAGCTCGACGAGAACGCCGGCGCGCGGTTGGATCTTGGTGTGGTCGTGGTTCTCCTGCAGAAGATCGGCAATGACTTAGGCTCCTCACGTATGATAGATGAATTCTAAACAAGACCGGACAGCCACGGATATGGAGATCACCGGCAGCATGGACGGCGGCATGGCCGATGACACTGCATGCAGGACTTGAACTTGAGGAACTCGGGTAAGAGATAAAAACAAATGAAACAATGAGATGGAAATTAACGTACGTCCTGGTGTGCTCGATCAGTTCACCATCGACGACCAGTGGCCATGGCCGGAGTTGGAGAAGGCGGAGACAACGATGGAAACAGCGACGAGCCGAGACCGATCTCGATGACGACGGCTGCAGTTCGACGATCTTGGCGCCATGGCCTCCTGCTTAACGACAGCGAGGAGCACGATGGCCGGAGATCGAACTTGACAAGGACACTGGAGATTTATCTTGCATGTAGCGATATATACAGCGCGCGGCCGGACAGACTTTGAGAGAACGTGGAGGAGCATCGGGACGGCGAACTCGTGGGCGCTCCAGGTGGCACTTCGGCTCGGAACTCTGAGATCAACGGCGGGGCCTCCTCGATTTCGGAAGGGACACCGCGCCTTCTGCGACATGCAAGGGGCGGCGTGCAGTTGGTTGTGCGGCCGTGGTACGATCAAGGCAGACACGAAGTAGAGCAGGGGTCCGAGATGGAGCAGACGGCAACCTCTAGATTGCCTTCGTGCAACCTCTAGATTGCAGCGCACCTCGACAACTGATCCCGAGACTCACGGAAACTCCTGGATGGCTGGCTACCGACGGCAAACAGAGGGGCACAAATGAGATGCAAAGCAGTACAGAGAATGATATGGATCACCATGGTGTTAGTACTCACCTACGGCAGCCATGGAAGATTGAACTCGACGACGATGGAGACGGGGATGGGAGAAACTGAGCTCGACGAGAACGCCGGCGCGCGGTTGGATCTTGGTGTGGTCGTGGTTCTCCTGCAGAAGATCGGCAATGACTTAGGCTCCTCACGTATGATAGATGAATTCTAAACAAGACCGGACAGCCACGGATATGGAGATCACCGGCAGCATGGACGGCGGCATGGCCGATGACACTGCATGCAGGACTTGAACTTGAGGAACTCGGGTAAGAGATAAAAACAAATGAAACAATGAGATGGAACGTCCTGGTGTGCTCAGTTCACCTATGACGTACGACCGGTGGCGCGGCCATGGCCGGAGTTGGAGAAGACAAAGGACACAACGATGGAAACAGCGGCGAGCCGAGACCGATCTTGATGATGACGGCTGCGGTTGGACGATCTTGGCGCCATGGACTCCTGCTCAGCGACAGCGGGGGCGATCCCGTGATGGCCTTCTTGTGAAGACGACTTGACGAAGCTTGGGGCGGTCCGGCGATCCCCGTTGGCGTTGTTGACGGACACGGGCAGATCAGGGCGCTGGTTTTATGCATCATCGACAGCGGCTTCGCCGAGCAGTTTTGACGGTAGTGACAAACACCACAGAGGCGGCTAGGCCATGAATAAGGGACGCAAACATACTCGTTCGACGTCGTCATCAGCGGCGGCGGCTACTCGATTGTGGGTGGTGAACTAGGGCAAAGGGGGGCTGCGATGACTAGATGATGCAGAAAAGATAGCTTGGATGGCTGCGGCTTGATATTTGGATATATAGGCGGTGCATCAGCTCAATCGGCCCAAAGTCTTTAGCGTGTGCGCTTGGACTCATGCACGGCCCATGGTGCAGAATCGAGTCCGTAGTCAAGGTCAAGTTGTGCAGAGAGGGAAAGGTATTTAATTACTTTGGATACGGTGGTTTCAGTTTTCAGGGAACCGTGGCAAATATATTCAGATGATAGGGTGAGTAAACGAAAGAGGAAACACGTGCAAAGTTATATAGGAGTGATAGCCAAATTGTATTAAGCAGATTAAACAAGTACGTATATGTTCCATGCATGAAGCTGATAAGCTTGTAAAAGTTGGTGCTTGCATGCAAGACTTCTCAACGGCGGTGACGAGATCAACGTCTGTGACGAGAACGACGACGAACTGTTGACGGAAAGGCATGGCTTAGGCGGAACTCCTAGGGAACCTTCGAGATGGATTGTTGATGAAAGATTGGCGATGGCGAGCCAGTTCAATGGTGGCGGTCGAGGGACAAGGTTGGCGGTGCGATCTGGGCATTGAGGCTCAAGCGCTCGGGAATTCAAGGAGGAGAAGTGAATTCTAGTATAGGGACTTTCTTTTTAAGGGATCAAGAAATTGCTAATTCAAATCTGAATTTAAATAAATTTAAACTCAAACTGAATCGCAAGCAAACACAAAACAATGCATCAGCATGAATGCAACAACACACTAGTAAAACCTATGATTTTCTTTGGGTTTGATTTAAAAAAATCATGTTACAATATTGATATATTGATAATTATATAATTGTTAGAAAATTTTTAAAAGATATAAAAAAACAATTACATTTGTTAGTGATATTTCTTCACATCCCAAATTTAGAAAATTTGGGGTGTGACAAAACTACCCCCTTAAAATGAATCTCGTCCCGAGATTCGCAGAGACTAGGGACAAGGAGAAGAACGGAAGAACAAGATTCTGAAAAGAGATACAACAAGATGACGAGATATATGTCACTGTGATGGAGGGGGTTTCATCTTTTCTTTATCTTCGAAAGTTGGATCGTGTCACTTCGGTCATCTTCATTGTGGATGTAGTTGGGGAGCACCCACTTCTTCTCTTCAGGTGCGATGACAATATTGACGACATTCTCTTGTTACAGATTCTCTCGACATTATCTTTAGGTTTCCTTCTGAAGTTCTTCATATTATTTAGGAGAAAGAGATAGCAAGAAGAGCAAGGACATACAGGGAAAATAGAAAGGGAACCCAACTGAACAATCATTACAAAGAAGCGAACCAATCAAGGGCATAAGAACAATCATTACAAGCATTCTCAACCAAGGTTAACCACTCAAGCACATAACGCTGCTAGACGTTGTTAGTAAGGGTTTAGGGAATCCTCCTAAATATGGACAAATCTTCATTTGTCTTGTCAAAGTCATCCTTTTAACTCGACAAGCTCTTGGTTGCAGTGACAATTGGCTTGACGTGACTCATAGCAGCAAACTTGTAGCTTCATTCTTCCAGACGACTTGAACATGCATTGGGGCGATGCAAACATTCTAAATTCTTTTTAGAATAAAAGGAGAGTAGAACGACACTTCAGAAAAGCCAAGGAAAGGAGTCTGAAGTGATAATACTAAAATACGAGGGGTGATAAAATACAAATGGAGTGCATTCAAAATAATGTCAAGGTGGGGTCGAATAAACAGGGATGCTCGCAACAAATGAAGGGAGCATGAAAGCATCGAGAGATATTCACATGGAGATAAGCATATGGAAACTGGTGAACTTTGCTTTGATTAAGGTAAAAAGAAAAAAAACCTTTTCACGTACCTGAGCATGCCTACCGTTGGCATCTGATGATGAAGGCTTTCAGAACTGATGCAAATAGTGATGGCACTACGCCGACGTGACTGCACGTAGTTGGCTGAGTCTTCCTCCATGTTGATGTCGTCGTGTAAGAATACACGGTCGTGGGTATGGCAAAGGGGATTGTTGGCGGTCGTTACAACCCAAATCCGACCACCAATACTCGGGAATAAATGAGGTATTATGCAACATTCCATGTACTTAGATTTTATTTCTAATAAAGTTCCACGAGTTTTGGTGAGTGTCACTTGGGCAGGTACAACTACAACAAATACGCGCTATTGGGGCCGAAAATGAACGAATCGGCCAAACGACTCCGTTCGGCCGGTTACCCCCCTTAGCCGTACACGCCACCGGGAGCCGTCCACATCACCGATGACCAAGCGAACACATTACATGACAAGTGGACGACCGCCAACACCATTGCCACCTCATCCTGGGCCCACATAGCGAGAAGATCACCTGAACCAGGACAAGTACGAAGCCCAGGAGGCAGAGGCGGTGCACGGGGGCAGGCCTGGGCCTCCAGGCCCGTTCGGCCGAACAGGGCGGTTCGGTCGAACCGCCCCTAGTGCATAACCGCCTCCCTGTTGGCGGTCGTTACAGACCGATTTCCGACCTCCAACCAAGTATAAAATAAACACAACGGAGACACACACCATAGCTATAGGGTGATTGTCCATTGTGCAGGTACAAAATGGAGAAACACGGCCTATAGGTGTCGGAAATGACCGTTTCGGCCGAACGACACTATTCGACCGGTTACCCCCCTTAGCCGTGCAAGCCACCGGGAGCCATCCACGTCAGCACCAACTCATCCCGGGCTCTCGCCACATCACCCTGGGCCCGAACTAAACCCGCCAAAGACCCGAAGTTCACTGAAGGTCTTCCAACCCAGCCCAGGACAAGAACCGACATGCCAACCGACCCCAGGAGATGGCCCAGCACATGTACAAGCTCAAGGCGGTGCAGCAGTGGTCCGGGCCCACTTCGGCCGAATTGGCCAGTTCGGCTGAAGGGAGGAACCGCCTCCAGGGCGTGCTCCTGGCCCTTGGATGCAAGGACGGTGCATCCCTCGGTTCGGCCGAACCGGGGAGTTCGGCCGAACCGAGGATTTCGCCCGAACAGCCAGGAACCGCCTCCCAGTTGCTTGGCTGGTGCTCAACCTCCAAACCGACCTCTGCCACTATAAATAGAGGCCTGGTTTCACCTGCAAAAGTACACAATACAAGAGGAGAAGAAGAGTAGGCGTCGCTAGGTTCCGCCACTCATATCAGTAGAAATAGGGAGAGAGGATAGGTGAGCGTCCCGGAGAGGAGCCGGAGTGTCGGTCCCTCTTCTAGCTGTACCTCTACGGATACGACTGCACTTCAAGTAACATCCGGGTCATGTCTGGTACTCCTTGTATCTCTCTCTAATTAATTGAGCATTCAGTTCTTACTTTCATTACTTGCATCGTTCTCCGTTCATTGCTTAGTAGTATAGTATAATTGTATGCTAGTGCTTATCTATCTGCAGTAGATAAGTACTAGTCAACTAGTTTAGGCGTGGTGCCAGTACTTGAGACTAGCTTAGAATCCGCCCGTCGCAACGGAGGTGGTAGCCGTAAGGTGGTGACAGCCCTTACGGTCTTTGTAGCCAATCACGTTAGTTCCGGTGACTTAGGACCCAAGGTTCAGGGTAGTCGGCACCCCTTCTCATCCCTTTCTGTGTGTCAGAGGCTCTGTAGTCCTGAAGCAAGTATCTGCTCGTATCTTCTGAACTGCCCAGTAGTCAGTGGAATACTCTTACCGGGCCTGTACCCTCTCTACCCTCCTATCTCTTCTCTTTCTTCCTTGTTGTCGTCAACCACTCCATCCACTCCATAATACCTAGGACAGCTCGGTTTAGGATTAGTGTACTTATCGTTCTCTGTAGAAATCGATACCTGGAATACTCCCGGGTGAAAGCTACATGGTATCCGTCCGCTTGCGGATTTATCTGTAGGTCGTAAGGAGTGCCAACAAGCTTTCTGGCACCGTTGCCGGGGAACGGTAGCTATTCTAATTCCGAACCCAAGTTATCCGTGTATCCCATCACCATCTATCCATATGGATTCCACCCTCACCCTACGCCAACACTCGGCTCCAACGGGAATTCAAATTGTTCATCCTTTCAACCGCCCAAGGTAAGGAGATTGCTATAAGCCCCATAGGTAAAATGGTGAATTAATACCTTGCTGATGATTCAAGTATTTTTGAGTATTAGTTGTTTATAAAGTTACCTGCAAGAGAAATGACATTGTAGCAACTCCTGATCCACCGAGCCTAAGTTTTTATCTTTGCTCGAGGACGAATTCCCGTTCTCATTGGCGGGAGGAGCAAAGAAATGGTACTCTCTGGCTGTCAGTACTATGGACGGGAACTGGGGAGTTCTCAAGGAAAAATTCTACCTAAATTTCTTCCCAGTCTCTAAGGTGGCCAGTCTCCGAGCGGAAATCATTAACTTTAAGCAATTAAAGGGAGAATCGTTAGGAGTGGCCTGGGCTCGTTTCAAGCAAATCCTGGCCTCAGGACCGGACCTAAGCCTACCAGAACCTGTTGTTTTACAACACTTCAGCCTTGGCCTGTGTCCTGTAGCCGCCACTTTCTTGGACTCTGCTTCAGAAAGATTCAAAGGATATTTTGTGAGGTCCTGGGTGATGACACAGAAATCGGGTATGACCCGAGTCTCGGGATCAACATAATCTCTAGCTCGTTGGTGCACAACAAACTCCCTGGTGTATCTTGGTCGTTTTCTCAGAAAAGACTGAAGGACACTTCAGGAAGAATCCTGGACTGTTTGGGCATCTTGCGGGTCACACCCGTCAAGATTAATGACCCTGAACTCTTCATGGATTTTCATATCTTTGATCTACCCAGCAATACCACCCATTCCATTTTCATAGGTAGACCAATCCAGAAGATTTTAGAAAAGGCACCAACAAATCAGCTAGTAGAGCTCAGGATCGGCAAAGAACTCGTCCCTGTCTCTTATTCTCAATCCTTGAACACCCCATCAGAGGCAGACCCCGATCCTGACCCAATGGAGTTCAAAGCTCACTGGGCCATTAGGAAGTGGGGTATGAACCTTCCAGCTGCCGGCCTCAAGCGGAAGATCCAATTGGCCGAATTAGATGAAATGAGGGAACGAGCTTACGTCCAAGTCGTTCCAAAGAAGGGAGGAATGACGGTAGTGCGCAATGACAAGAATGAGCTCATTCCTCAGCGCACTGTTACCGGGTGGCGTATGTGCATAGATTATCGTAAACTCAACAAAGCCACCAAGAAAGACCGTTTCCCTCTTCCGTTCATAGATGAGATGCTTGAACGGCTAGCCAAACACTCCTTTTTCTGTTTCCTTGATGGTTACTCTGGGTATCATCAAATTCCCATCCATCCAGAAGACCAGAGTAAAACCACGTTCACATGCCCTTATGAGACGTACGCCTACCGACGTATGTCCTTCGGGTTGTGTAACGCACCTGCCTCTTTCCAACGTTGCATGATGTCCATCTTCTCCGACATGATTGAGGAGATTATGGAAGTGTTCATGGACGATTTCTCAGTTTATGGAGGGACCTTCACCGAGTGTTTGAAAAATCTGGACAAGGTCCTCCAGAGGTGTGGAGAGAAGCATCTCTTTTTGAACTGGGAAAAATGCCATTTTATGGTGCGAGAGGGTATTGTCTTAGGACATCGGGTGTCGGAACGTGGAATCGAGGTAGACAGGGCAAAAATAGAAGTAATTGAGCAACTTCCACCTCCCACAAACGTTAAGGGAATCCAAAGCTTCCTTGGTCATGCCGGATTCTATAGGCACTTCATCAAAAACTTTTCCCAGATATCTCGGCCCTTGACCAATCTCTTAGCCAAAGGTGCCCCATTCGTTTTCGAGGAGGAGTGTTACGCCGCTTTTCACACCCTCAAGAAGGCACTCATTTCCGCTCCCATCATCCAGCCTCCCGACTGGAGCATCCCATTTGAAATTATGTGTGATGCGAGCGACTATGCCGTAGGAGATGTGTTGGGCCAAACTAAGGACAGAAAGCATTACGCTATCTCATATGCTAGCAAAACGCTCACTGGCCCACAGCTCAACTACGCGACCACGGACAAGGAACTCTTAGCGGTCGTATTTGCTATAGACAAATTCCGGTCCTACCTTGTTAGGGCCAAGGTCATAGTCTATTCAGATCACGCTGCTCTGAAGTACCTTCTGACCAAAAAGGATGCAAAACCAAGGCTCATCCGCTGGGTTCTGCTACTCCAGGAGTTCGACATTGAGATAAGAGATAAGAAAGGAGTAGAGAACTCAGTCGCCGACCACCTGTCCCGCATGGAAGTACCGTCCGATCTTCCGATCGATGACTACTTACGGGATGACACCCTCCTAAAGGTCACCACTGGCGATCCGTGGTACGCCAACATAGTAAACTTTATGGTAACGGGGTATGTCCCTCCTGGAGAAAACAGGAAGAGGCTAGCCTATGAGAGCCGACTCCATCTCTGGGATCGGGCGTTCGGCCGAACACCAGGGTTCGGCCGAACCGACCCCGTCGGCCGAAACACCCGCAACCACCACCAGCCCTCCCTTGGCGGTTACTCTAGCTCCAAACCGACCCTGGAGCACTACAAATAGAGTGGCATTCTTCACTTGTAACACACACTCAAGCCAAGGAGCTCTCATTCCACTTGTTCTAGTAGAGTTAGGATAGTTTAGT
Organism: Echinochloa crus-galli; assembly: GCA_900205405.1. Classification (NCBI taxonomy): domain Eukaryota; kingdom Viridiplantae; phylum Streptophyta; class Magnoliopsida; order Poales; family Poaceae; genus Echinochloa; species Echinochloa crus-galli. The sequence goes on from OAMR01000824.1 coordinate 253,932, forward strand.
TGGGAGTTAGAGTAGAGTCGAGCTGTGCCTCGGAGGTTCCGGAGTCGTCTTCAGAAGCTCTGGTATAGCTCTTGTATCTTTTACTTTTCCTTTTGCAAGACTTTCAGTTATCAATATAGTTATCTTTATCACTTTGCCTTTGTCATTTATATCTTGCTTCTACTTTATTCTAGTTGCAAATATATCTTGTTTAGACTATAGTCGGTTCTAGTTCTTAGTGCTCTTAGTTCTTGCTTAAGTCTCTGTCTTAAATGGTTCTTCGTCTCTGCTCACACTAGCAGTGAATTGTCATTGGGGTGTGAGTAAGAGTTGCTTGCTTCTGCTAGTGAAGTGAGTAGTTGTTGCCTAGTGTAGGAGCGGTTCCTAGACTAGTCAGTGGCCTTAGAGTATTACCGTCGCAACGGAGGTGGTAGCCGGGAGGTGGTGACAGCCCTTTCGGTCTTCGTAGCCCATCACGTTAGTTCCGGTCCGTAGGATCCCCCAGTGGGGAAATAGTGGCACCCCTTCTCATCCCTTTCTGCGTGTCCACCGGTTCCCTTGTCCCAAAGCTAAGACAATAGAGTTATCCCAGATCTACTAGTGCTGGCTCTGTAGCGGCTGTATCTCTAAGCTAGAGTGACATAGGTAGATAAAGTATCCAGGAGTCCTCTATCTCTTCTCGTTGTCCTCCCAGCTATCTATCTCTTCTCTCCCTTACCTGAGTATCCCTTGAGCTGTGTGAGTTATATGGCATGTTATTCCTTCTCTCCCTTACCTGAGCATCCCTTGAGCTGTGTGTCCGGTATATCCACTCCTATCCAATACCGTTATCCCCTGTCTTGTCTAGTTGTGTACCCCTCTTTGATAGTCTCGAATATCTGTTCACTAGTATTCTTGCCAAAGCTTCCTTACGGAAATATAAATTACGATACCTCAGGATACTCCCAGGTGAAGTGCTTCAACGGTGATTCTGTGCGCTTGCAGAATATTTCTATATTTTACTAGCCATAAGGAAAACAACTGAAACACTCCTTACCCCAGTACTAGGATTCTCAATTCTGATATTGGATCGTAAGAAGTGCCAACACCCCCCTGCTCCGCCTTTGCTTCCTGGGCTTCATGGATGACTTGATCCAGGTGGTCTTCATGTGGTTCGGCCCAGATATGCATGGCGGTGATCCTACGTGGCTTGTACGGTGGTTATTGACGTGGCCGGCCCTCGGTTGCACTTCGCGTTGTGTACGGCTAGGGGGAGGTAACCGGCCGAACGGAGTCGTTCGACCGGATCCGTCATTTCGGACCCCAATAGCGCGTATTTGTTGTAATTGTACCTGCACAACACTACAAGGTTTTGTATCAAAATCAACGCCAAAAATGTGTTGCAATAGGCCCAAAAATGGTAGTAATAGTACTTTTGCTACCACTTTTTTTGGTTAAATGTCGTTGCACTTGTAACCGTAGCAATAGCATAATGCAACAGTTTACGTTTTAGTAGCAACACACGACCCATATATTGCAACACTTTTGACTGTTTGGCAACGATTAGTGAGCGTTGTCACATAAGACATTGCAACCACTATGGGTGTTGCAATGGTACCAATTGCAACGAACGAGACGTAGCTAGTGACATGTATTGCCACACGTTGGTCGTGTAGCAACACAATGCACTCGCATCGGTACATAGGTGTTGCAATAGCTGTTATTGCTACGCGAAGAAATCATTGCAATAGAGCTTCTCTATTACCTCATGACCTAAATGGTTGCTATAGCTGCCTTAGGTTATTGCAACGTTTTGGGAGGTTGGTTGCTACAGAGAGCTCCTCTATTGCCACGTCACTGACTGGTTGCTATAGGTAATTCCTCTATTGCTACTATCATCTTTTTTGTAGTTGCAAGAGATAGTTTTTCTATTGCCACGATTATCGCACCTATTGCCACGACTAAATGTGGTTGTTATTTGTACAATTGTTGCAACTCAATTTGGTTTGATTTCCATTATATATTGGAACGCCAAATTAATATATTAATAATTCATTCTGCGATGCTTTGTTTGGTAGCTTAAATCAATAATCGCAAAAAAAATAAATACATAATAAATGAAGCATCGACATCCATTAAAATGAAATATAATTTGTTCGTACAAATCTTTAATGAAATACACTAATGTCAAAGTAAACTTGGACACCATCATTGGTATAACACATAATGTATCCAGCCCCCAGTTTGAACTCGTGCGAATTATATGACTTATGTCTACTGCAGCAGCCAAGGTTGCCTTCATGTTCACCATCGTCCACCATGCGCATGGCTCCTCCTCAAACTCAAGCTTCCTCCTAAAATAACATGCTTTATTAGATGCCATGATTTGTACTGAACATCTCAAAAATAGGAATGATACAACAACAACAACAACATAGCCTTTTGTCCCAAGCTAGTTGGGGTAGGCTAAATTAGGAATGATAGCTAATATAAATTAAATTTGTAGATGATATGCTTAAAACAGGGTCATCTCAAGAGTCATACTACATCACCGAAATAATTTTGTTAGATTACTAATACTCTGCTAATAAAGGAATCACATGCAAACTATGTTATATCAATTTTATCCCAGCTAGGCAATTAGAAATCAGAGGCATACAAAAGAAAGATTTTGGTCAGACATCCAGTTTCTATGAAACTACAACTGCCAGCTTACCTTGGGATAGGTGATATCGGCACAAACCACTTGGCAAATGGCGTGATGAGAATGGCCAAGATATCATGGCCTGCAACCAGAAACTTGAGCTTCCATGGTCGCTCGACATGTAAAGGGAAGCTAGCTGATTAAGGAAATAAATAAGCCACAGTTCTGAACAAGATAACATGGAAACTTGAATGCAAGAGTATGTAACTGAAGAGTTTAATAGAACTTTAACAGATTTACAGTGCAGCTACTGAACTGACGTAAATATTATAACTTAGTACAAGTATTCAACTTCCCAAAGCACTATTGCAAACAAATAAAGGGAGCTTAGTTGATGCTACCTTTACTTTCTACCGAACTAACAAATAAAGCAATGATGAAGTTCACTGTTGCATGAGTTGAGTTAATCGAAGTGCACAACTCAAACAGCATACCTGACGGCAAGTGCTTTCCTGCTCCTACGTTGGTTAACTGCACAAACTGAATGATAGAGAAGGAAACAAATTTTGGAGTTGCATCTGTAAGTGAAAATTGAATGGTCTTGAGAAACAAAGACACTGCAATAGTCTCTTGAACTGCTGGCTTCGAGCCAAATGTCAAGTCAAGGACAAGATAAACCAACCAAGTGCATCAATATAACAGATCGGAAGTGCTACTTCGGTGGATCGTTGCTCAACAAGGGCTGCTTCAAAAAAACCTAACATTTACATGTTAAGGATAGCTCAGGACATCACCATGCTGACGATCCAATGCTAGGACAATGCAGGTATATGGACCAAAAATCAGAGTAAAATTGCAAAAAATTAAGAATTGAAACAGAGAGTCATGCATACTGATGCTCCCAGTGACCAACCTATATCGGACAAGTAAATGTGTAGCATAATTAAGTACTACGGAACTGTCAACTGTGGGCTGCAGGTTAAAGCTTCTAACAGGCAAGCTGCAGGTAAAATCAATATTTGCTCCTTCTAAAACAACACAAAGAACTGTGAGAACCCCATTGACACAGTGATCTGATGGATAGAAGATAGAACGTTGCAGTCTATACATATTCAGTCTATACACTCTGATTATCAAGATTAGAAATTAGAAGCTACAGATTAGTTGGTGAAAGGGATCAAATTCCTATACCAAAATCATATCAGTACATTGGGTCTGCTGACGTATTTCAACAAAGAACTGGTGCATACCAACATTCACCATCTCCAGCTTAGTCGCTCATCACCCTGCAGTCAACAGGCAACAGAAATACAGATCAAGGAAATCCCAACGAAATCCAGAGGGAAAATAAATGAAACAGCCTAGGATCCTCAAGTACCCACCGGAGGTGGCTGGCCGCTGGCGGCGTCCACGGGCGCCGGCGGAGCTTCTAGCGACGACGGGCGATGTCCAGGGAACATGGATCGGACGAAGTGGCTGGCCTGCACGAGGATGGGGGAGGAGCAGCAGCATCCGAGGTCAGTGGCGGCGGCGGCGGCCACGGGCTAAGGAGGATCTTTCGGCGACTATCCTCGGGGTCGGGTCCAGCCGCTGCGGGGTGCCTTCTTTACCATCTGGGCGGTGGCTGGTACGAGGAGAGGCAGCGGAGGGAGGTGAGGAGAGCTGCGGTGCAGCGGCGGCTGGTACGAGGGGCAGCAGCGGATGGAGGCGAGGAGAGCTGCGGTGGATCTGAGTACGCCCGAAGGGGAAGTAGCTAGGGTTTGGGGCTGGCCTTTTATTCATCTGGGGTTCGATCCGAATCGTCGGATTGGAGATGGATGGCTAGGACGAGTCGGGCCTTAGGAGAAAACGGCCCAAGTCAGCTTTGTCGGTCCGTTTAATCAAAATTGTTAACTGTTTTTATTGTTTAAACATAAATATATTAAACTCAAAACTTATGAAGTAACATGCAAATAATATTAGTTCATATACCAAAAAAATCGTAGAAAATAGACTTCATATTGTTGCGTAGGAGTTTCAAAAAAATAAACTAAATAACTATTTTTCTTAGTTTAAATGGTTTTTGTGTGCTTATCAAACATAACAATTATAAATTTGGTTAGAAAATTCAATAGACGGACATGGAAACATATTTTAGAGCCATAAGCTTCTCCCATAAAAGTTTCATATGGTTTTCATCCAATAGGATTATATATTGCTCACAAATGGATACCTCTCTCACATTGTTTCTTATAGCTTAGTCAAACTTTGAAGTTTGGATACCTCATCACATCTTTTGCACTCGAATGCACCTCAAATTTTGACACAATCTTACGCTGACTATAGTATTTGGAAATATGAAGTTATATTAACAATTGTTATGTAAATGTATATTAACAATTGAACTGGTGCACACGTTTTTCATTTTTGCTAAGCCGTGCTGAACATGTGCAAACACTCGTAGAAGAATATTTCTAACTTGCATTAGTCGCAATTGGCTAAGTGTCCTCGTGGTAGATGCGCTAAACTCTAGGCGCCCAACCCTCTGCCTTGAGACCTGGGTTCGATCCCCCCATAGTGCCATTTTTTCTCAGATTTTGTTCTTTTTTCTCTGGTGACTTGGCACTCAAGGCTGGGTGGTGGCCGGGTGACTTGGCACGGAAGGCCTGGTTCCCGGGCACAAGTTCATGATGTAAAAAAATATATGACGCCAAATAAAAACACAATTCTCAAAGCGGACTGCTGGTTAGCTGGTAGTGTTTGTGTGCCATAGGTCTTTGGTTCAAGTTCAATGTAGCACATATTTTTTTTGTTACGATTATGTTCCGTATTATTATAGAATTTTTAGCTGTAACGTTTAACAATAGAACCCCATGTTTTGCATTATTTTTTTTCTAATTTTTGTCTTGAAAAGATGTGTATAAATAAAATAAATTGCCAAACAATACTAAAAACAAAGAAGTGGTGCACTGATAATAGCTATTTTTTTAGGTGTGCTTTGATTTTAAAATGAAAGAAATTGATTGTAAGAAATTCTTGAAATCGAAATATTGCTTGAACATTGGTTCAGTATTACCTACTAACATAGATGGTTCAGTATATATGTTAAAGTGCAACTAATATCACAAAAGTAGTTGTAGCTCAATGGTAAGTCAAATTGTTATGATGTTGCTGGACCATAGTTCAAACCCACTATGAAGCGTATTTTTTGCATTTTTTGTAGAAAAAGGAGGTAAGGCTGAAGGGGAGCCGGACCATGTGGTCCACGTGGGAAGGCTGCACGGGGAGTGGGACCGCATGGTCCATGGGATTCACTGGTGGTACCATAGCGCCACCGTGGTTGAGGTAGGATTGGACCGAGCGCCATGTCGTCTGGGTGCGACCGCTGGTGGGACCACAACGCCACATCACCGAGGGGGCACCCGTTGGTATTACGTCTATTGCATTATGTCTATTGCAACCATTTTAGACCTATTGCAACATTTTTTCGGTGTTGCATTAGACACAAAAAAAATAATTTGAACCATCTAGGGTTTAAAAAATTAATTTTCCTTTGTAAATTTTTGAAATTCAAATTTGAATCGTTCAAAACCTATCAAATGCAAAAATGAGCAGAACACAAAGTGTAGATCTTGAGAACTTAAACAAACTTGGTATTCATGACTTTTTAATTTGAAACCATCTAGGATTTTCAAAACTAGTTTATCTTTGTAAATTTTTGAAATTCAAAATTTGAATCGCTCAAAATCTGTCAAATGCAAAAATGATCATAATACAAAGTGTAGATCTTGATGAGTTCTATAACTTTTATGTTTATGACTTTTCCATCTTAAAAATCATTTACTGCTTCAAATGTTGTTAAAGTACATTATCTATTAAAGTGCAACTAATATTCCAAAAGGTGTTGTAGCTCAATGGTATGGCAAATTGGTACAATGTTGTTGGTCCTTAGTTCAAACCCATTATGAAGCGTGGTTTTTTTTTGCATTTTTTGTAGGATAATTAATAACTCACTAATACCATGTCCAATGATTATGAAATTTTTATCACAAATTCTACACGCCAAAAGTAAGCCAAATACAAATTTCATAATTTTTGGAGCATAGAAACTAATATAATTAATTATAATAAACTCTAGTTTAACAATTGGAGCAAATATTTTAGACTCCTAGCAGTGTTAAAACGTTACAAGTACAAAAACTTACATACTTACACAACATAGGTCAAGTGCTCTAGTGGTAAAACTTTTTCGGTGTTGCATTAGACAAAAAATAATAATAATTTTAGAAAACTTTACTTTGTTTTTTAATAACTAACTAATAGAACCCATTAAAGTAACTATTCTATTTTAATATCTATAAGGTTACTATAAGCTAACCACGTAGAAACATGAAAAATGCTTGAACTATGCAAGCTAACACAAGCATTGTAATGGTGTAGTGGTAAGTCATATACTAGTGTAGTATTGAGGTCCTTGGTTCAATTCCATAGAATGGCGTTGTTTTATTTTTTTTCTATTCTGTCGCTAATGATAGATTATTTTCCAACCAATTCAAACTTATTTCTTAAAATTAATAATTAGAATAAAATATAAATTCAAAATTAGCCAAGTTCTATTTTTTACTATGAATTGTATTTTCAAAAATTATGAAATTTGTATTTGGCTTACTTTTGGCGTGTAGGTTTGTGATAAAAATTTCATAATCATTGGACATGGTATTAGTGAGTTATCAATTATCCTGCAAAAAATGAAAAAAAAACACGCTTCATAATGGGTTTGAACTATGGACCAACAACATTGTACCAATTTGCCTTACCATTGAGCTACAACACCTTTTGCAATATTGTTGCACTTTAACAGGTAATGTACTTTAACAACATTTGAAGCAGTAAATGATTTAAGATGGAAAAGTCATAAACATAAAAGTTATAGAACTCATCAAGATCTACACTTTGTATTATGATCATTTTTGCATTTGACAGATTTTGAGCAATTCAAATTTTGAATTTCAAAAATTTACAAAGATAAACTAGTTTTGAAAATCCTAGATGGTTTCAAATTAAAAAGTCATGAATACCAAGTTTGTTTAAGTTCTCAAGATCTACACTTTGTGTTCTGATCATTTTTGCATTTGATAGATTTTGAACGATTCAAATTTGAATTTCAAAAATTTACAAAGAAAATTAATTTTTAAACCCTAGATGGTTCAAATTATTTTTTTTTGTGTCTAATGCAACACGAAAAAATGTTGCATAGGTTAAAATGGTTGCAATAGACATA
>OAMR01000824.1:265127-285254 GCA_900205405.1 Echinochloa crus-galli
ACATGGTCCATGGGATCCACTGGTGGGACCACAGCCCCACCGTGGTCGAGGTAGGATTGGACCGAGCGCCATGTCGTCTGGGTGCGACCGCTGGTGGGACCACAACGCCACATCACCGAGGGGGCACCCGTTGGTATTACGTCTATTGCATTATGTCTATTGCAACCATTTTAGACCTATTCAACATTTTTTCGTGTTGCATTAGACACAAAAAAATAATTTGAACCATCTAGGGTTTAAAAATTGATTTTCTTTGTAAATTTTTGAAATTCAAATTTGAATTGTTCAAAATCTACAAATGCAAAAATGATCAGAACACAAAGTGTAGATCTTGAGAACTTAAACAAACTTGGTATTCATGACTTTTTAATTTGAAACCATCTACGATTTTCAAAACTAGTTTATCTTTGTAATTTTTGAAATTCAAAATTTGAATTGCTCAAAATCTGTCAAATGCAAAAATGATCATAATACAAAGTGTAGATCTTGATGAGTTCTATAACTTTTATGTTTATGACTTTTCCATCTTAAATCATTTACTGCTTCAAATGTTGTTAAAGTACATTTACCTGTTAAAGTGCAAAATATTGCAAAAGGTGTTGTAGCTCAATGGTAAGGCAAATTGGTACAATGTTGTTGGTCCATAGTTCAAACCCATTATGAAGCGTGTTTTTTTTTCATTTTTTGCAGGATAATTGATAACTCACTAATACCATGTCCAATGATTATGAAATTTTTATCACAAACCTACACGCCAAAAGTAAGCCAAATACAAATTTCATAATTTTTGGAGCATAGAAACTAATATAATTAATTATAATAAACTCTAGTTTAACAATTGGAGCAAATATTTTAGACTCCTAACAGTGTTAAAACGTTACAAGTACCAAAACTTACATACTTACACAACATAGGTCAAGTGCTCTAGTGGTAAAACTTTTCTGGTGTTGCATTAGACAAAAAACAATAATAATTTTAGAAAACTTTACTTTGTTTTTGAAATAAATAACTAATTGAAACCATTAAAGTAACTATTCTATTTTAATATCTATAAGGTTACTATAAGCTGACCACGTAGAAACATGAAAAATGCTTGAACTATGCTAGCTAACACAAACATTGTAATGGTGTAGTGGTAAGTCATATACTAGTATAGTATTGAGGTCCTTGGTTCAATTCCATACAATGGCGTTTTTTTATTTTTTTCTATTCTGTCACTAATGATTTTATTTTTTTTCTATTCTGTCACTAATGACAGATTATTTTCCTACCAATTCAAACTTATTTCTTAAAATTAATAATTAGAATAAAATCTAAATTCAAAATTTGCCAAGTTCTATTTTTTTACTATGAATTGTATTTTTTTCATAATATATCATACACACTACAAGGCCCAATCCAAATCAGCCTCGCTCCTAGTTCTCGTTGCGACACTCAAAGTATATATCGCAACAAAAAATAGGCATTGCACTACAATGCCCAATCCAAATCAGCCTCGGCTTCGAAGCTAAAGATCTTGTTGCAATAAAATTTAGCATTTGCAACAATATCAAAGTATATTGCAACTGTCAACAAAGGTTGCAATTGAACCTCACTTTTGCTTCGCCTCTAAGAGTTCTCGTTGCATTAAGCATCACTAATTTGCAACGCTTCAAAAAAAATTTGCAACACCAAACAAGCGTAGCAATAGTCACAACTATATGCAACTAACGCAAATGTGGTTGCAGTACTACCACACAATTGCAACCACAATCAATTCTACTGCAACTATTTGACGCCATTGCAATATCGTCACCCAAATGCAACAAAGCTTTGCAACACCTTCAAAACCGTTGTATTAAAAAAACGTATCGCTACGATTTTTAAGAATGGTTGCAAAACAAACATCTATACCAACCAAATTTTCGGCGTTGCAATACAGAGGCGTTGATTTTGATACAAAACCTTGTAGTGCAAGTGACACTCACCAAAACTCGTGGAACTTTATTAGAAATAAAACCTAAGTACATGGAATGTTGCATAAAACCTCATTTATTCCCGAGTATTGGTGGTCGGATTTGGGTTGTAACGACCGCCAACAAGCTCTCCCAAGCTTAGCTCTTTGCTCGTCCTCGAGCAAAGATATAAACTTAGGCTCAGTGGATCAGGAATTACTACAATGTCATTTCTATTGCAGGTAACTTTATAAACAACTAGTACTAAAAAATACTTGAATCATAGGCAAAGTTTTAATTCACCTTTTTACCTATGGGGCTTATAGCAATCTCCTTATCTCGGGCGGTTGAAAGGATGAATAGTTTAAACTCAGTTTTATTCCACTCTACTCTTTTCCGGATCCCATCTTGGAGTTTTTCACAAGTTTTGAAAACTACAAATTGTTCCTCATTAGCACACTCAATCACTCAAGTGTATTTGAATCCACACCAAAGGCTTGTGCCTTCTTTTTCATCCTAACATCTAATATGGATTTTTGTGTGGCTCAGGGACGGATGAAGGCATGCATTCATCTTATATTTTGCTAAGTCAAAGACCGGATCTCTGAGGAACAAATCACATCTTGAGATCGAGAAGTGCAAGTGTGTGGGATATATGGAGTGGAATATGGTGGAATGGAATATGGTGAAACTCCTTGGATGAATCTCCCTCTCCTTGATTTATTTTCGAGAACATGGGCTATCTTTTATTCTCATTTTTGCCATGCCACTTGGCATGCTTTTCTTTTTCTCTTTCGGTATACAACCTTAGTGCTGCACAAGGCACATAGAACATCGGAGCATTTTATTTTTGTGGGTGGATGATGGAAAGTGGTTGCTAACTCCCAGTGTAGGAATTGCAAGTGAGAGGTGGTGTGTGTACGTGGATCTCGATCTCTAAGAGTATGAAAGCTTCACTCAAAGGTCACAACAATTTGACAAAGCTCACTAAGATAACAAGCAGCATATGAGTAGAAATTTTCAACTAAGCTTATCATATGGCTCTGGTAGGTATTTTGACCAATGAGGAACTTGTTTCATTTTGAAAGCATAAATTTCCGAGATTTTCCCCGTACTAAAAGCAGAATAGAATTTAACCAAATTCTCACTATATCAACCCCCACAAGTTGGGACTTATCTCGTGAGGGTCGTCCCCCAAGCTTGGCTTGGAACATCGGTGTCAGTGATCTCTGAGTTGGCCTTCATCGGTGCCAAGACATGGGATGAAGTAGGGGAGTGTCCCTGGCCTCACCAATGCTCGTGTATCGAATGTGCTTGATCAGGATTAGAGACCACGAATTGATGCCTACAAATTGTTAGAACGACAATACCCGAGGGACTATATGATCAAGGTTTAGCATTTAGTTATTCGGGGGTTGTCACTCTTACAGGGATTTAACCTCCACAAACCGTTTTCATGAAGTGGCATAATGATCAGAACAAAGGAAATGTTTTTGTTGTTTTTTCAGTTTTTTAATCATGCAAGTGAATCAAACATTGCATAGAATTGAGAGAGAAATGCACTCAAGGAATATACAAGTGCAAACCTGACTGGAGCAAACTTCCTCCCATGCTTCCAGAGTGTCTCCCACAGGCGAGTGAGAGGAGGAGGAACTTGGATAAATCACCATAAGTGTGCAGCAGTGTGGAATGGTGGAGATCATGCTTTTGTGCTAGTGGGGAGAATTTCGTGGTAGAAGGTGCAGGTTAGGATCGGTCGAGGATGAGACCCTCGACCGATCTGACCAAGTATGGGGTTTGCACGAAATTTGGCTCTGGATGGATGGATGGATATGTTGAGTGTTGGTTGAAAGGATGTTGCAAATGGGGCATTTGGCTCAGGAAGAAAGGATCTGGACATGAATGGTGGTCCTGGCCGACTATACTCATCTGGGCTTCCCTTAACATATCTCTACAGGTTGGTGCACAAGTGGGCGCAGGGGTAGGCTTGGCCAAACTAGAGAGATCAGCTGAACCACCCACTGCCCGAGAATTTTCCTCTTTTTTTTACTTCTAATGCAAAGGGTGATTCACATTTGGAAAGGGAAACATGCAAATGTAGTGATGAAATTAAAACTTTTGGGAAGGGAAACATGGAATACATACCGGTTTACGTCGCGGCGAGTGCTCGTGTTTTAAGTCCGTGAGCGGGACTTCTCCTTTCTTTGATTGTTCTTGTCATCGTCCGATCCAAAGAGAATGCCTCGGACGATACAACTTCCTGTTCCAGGTTACCTGTACTTGTACTAGGAAATATGCATACCTGGGAACATTATTCCACCTTGCAACCATGGTTGTGGCTTACTGTAACACCCTAGTTTTGAATCTACTAGGTTTTTAATTTTTTTTAAAAAAAAATTCTTAAAATTAAATATAAAGTGTGTACAATTATGTTAAAGTAAAACAATATTTTCTAAATTTAAATCTAATTAACATAGGTTATAAATATAAGGTGATTGTTGCATTCATGCTCTTGCATATTTTTTTATTGTGTGCAAAAATGTGGATTTCAAAGCCTTTATAAAATTCGAGTAGTTTTCGTTAGTGTGTTTGGATTAAGGATTAAATATTTCTGGAATATAATTTTGGGCCATAATATTTATTAAAGAGGCTTTGCCCATTTTTATTTTCCTTCTCCCTTTCTCTTTTTCCTGATCCCAAAATCCATAGGACACTAGGCCCCATTTGTGGCCCACAACCCCCAGCAGGCCCATCTCCTCACCTGGCCCAAGGCCCGCACTCAGCCCGCCCGAGTCCCAAACTGCCCCGGCCCAAAGCCCCTCACCTCTTCCGTCTCCTCTCCCCGGCCGGCCTACCCAGCCCAAACCCCCACCCCGCCGGCCCACCTTCTTTCCCCCTGCTAACTAGGCCGAGCCCACCTCCTCCCCGTCCTGCACGGCCCACGCGGCCCAGCTCGTGACCCCTCTCCCCCTCCTCTCTGCCTTGCTCTGTCGCCGATGTGCCGCCGCTGCAGCTCGCCCCCGCGCCCTCCTGTTCTCGCTTCCGCCCACGCTCGGAACCGCCAAGCCGCCATCGCCGACGAATCAGCCGCTCCCCGACCGCCATGGTGAGTCGCCCCGCCGCCGTCGATCCGCCTCTGTGGAGCTCCTCCTCAACCTTCTCTGCTTCCCTTGCATGCGCAGGAACCCTAGGAGCTCGCCCCGACGCCAAGGTGCACGAGAACGAGGCCGAGCCGAGCTCTCCACGAGCGCCCGTGGCCGCCGTCCGCCCCGCACCGTCGACCGCCCCCTCCGCCGCAAAATCGACGACGAGATCCCCCTTGGTGAGTTCGCCGTCGCCTCCTAGTGCTCTAGGATCAAATGGCGTGCGAAATGGAGCACCGTAGCACCCGGCTGCTCAACTCCGGCGAGCCACCGCCGCCTGCGAGCCAGCGCCGCCGCCCAGCCCCTCCGCCGGCGACCTTTGACCGGCGGCACGTCCCTGGCCGTTAGATCGCGCGCCAGCGGCTCTGATTAGAAGCCCCCATACCCCTTCGCGTTTTAAATCTAGGCCGCCTATCACTAATCCGAAGGCTCAGATCGGCTGCTGACTTGAGTCAACAAGCTGGCCTACCCATTTTGCACTTAAGCCCCTGCGGAACCTAGTTTTTACGTGTAGTGTTCACTGAGTCTAGGTAAACTTCTCTGCTAGCCCCTGAATGTTATAGTTAATTATGTATAGACCCCTAGTCAGTGTAAATAACATATAAACCCTTGTATTTTCACTGTTTTACAACAATTTCATACTGAACCTTGTATATTTCACATAGTAGCCCTTGCAACTTTCTGAATATTATATAAATGCCCTTGGTAATTTAATAAAAATGCAAAACCTATTTAAACCTTGTATAAAATGTAAATTGGGCAAAAAGAGTGTTATATGAATTAAACAAGAAGTAAAACCCAAACAACACAAGATAAATTGATGAATCTATTAGACATTGCCAAAATCTAATAAATTTAAATAAAATTCCTTTAGGTGTAAATAAAATTCCAGAAAATAGTTAAATCACGTTTTAGCTCATAGCTTTTGCGTCCTAGCTCCGTTTTAGTCCGTTCTTGTTGCGATGGTCCTCTTTTAGCGTGAGCTATCGTTTACAAGTGTAGTTTCACGATGATCATGTTTTATAAAATCAAATAAAATATTAAATTAATTAATTACCTATCAACTACATTTTTAAATAAAACTTGTTTAGGTTTATACACCGGTTTTTGATAAATTCATGTTAATTTGAATAATGCCAACATAAAGGTGTTTTTAATTTATAACTTGTTTAGTCCAACACGACATGTAAAATAAATCGATTAGATAATCATGCATGTCTTTTATTTCAAGTAAAATAATTAAATGGTTTAATCTTTATGCAAATATTTGTAATTAAAATATGACTAGGATTTACCTTGCTTTTGAACTAAAATAATTTGAGTAAATTGAACATGGCTATTTCTTTGAAATATCCTTTACACATGCTTTATTAAATTAAAATAAACGTAGCATATAGTTGCCCCTTTTATATATAATTCAAATGTTCGCTAGCTTTATCTTCTGAACCGTAGCTCCGTTTTAAGAGCTTCTCGTGCCTTTTGCGTTTGTTGTAGCTAGTGTTAGCTAGCAGTATGTTTTCGAAAACTATTTTGTTATTGCTTGGTGTATTGTTCTTAGTTGTGCATGTGTGTTATTTTCAGTTGATTTGTTTACGCTGAGGAACGCTTCTGAGCAGGGAGACTTTGGAAAAGAGGCAAGTGTCTTGATCATCTTGACTCTTGCGCCTTTATTATTTCTACATGTTGTCACCTTTTATTTATGCTTTCTTGCATTAGATGTCAATTTGCTGGGAATCCTATATAGGTTGTTTACTAGCTTTTTCATGACATTCCTTGAAGCCTTTAGAGGTACCTTTTTATGGGTAGCCTATGCTTAGACTTGGGATGGGTTCTAATTAATATTTCATGACGTAAAATCGGCTCCTTACGCCAAGCACACAGCAAGCCGAATTAGCTAGCTTGACACGTGCCCGATCGTCTGAATCCTGTAAGCGTGCCAGTCAGTTTTCCCTGCAAACTAACAAAGGAAGAAAAAATGTTTAGATAAAAACCTGGAACAGAATGACAAAGTCTCATCACGGAAAGGCTGCATACGGAGTACCGGCTAACCAAAAATCAGCAAGTTATAACTACTCCATTCGGACGGGCGCAAACGGGCGTTCTTTCCATTTTAATTTTCACACTCGATCTCGGTCACGCACCTACTTGTAAGATCCTGTCCTAACTCCTACCCGCCGGCCCGGCCCTCGATCGTCACAGCTGCGAGTACCTTTAGAACGGTTCATGCATGAGATTTAATATGACCAATTACACGTCGGAGCCGGTCGCCGTACGTAGCTAGGTCATGGTCTGTGCAAGCAGGTTATGGTCATAATAAACCAATACTTTTATGGATTTCTATATATGCGGCACGCAGTTGTTTGTGATCGGATCAAACATCGAAGCCAGGAAGAGTAGTAGGAACCAAACCAGCTGAACAGGAAGGGATCCAACTGCTGAAACAACTGCCTGCTCACGTGGTCGGATCAATCCGCAGGTGGAGTGGTAAACGGTCGTCAGCGATAGGCACCGGCACGTGACCAATACTACCTTTTTTTTTTAGCAAGAACGTTACGAATAGGAGTACTAACCCGGCCGGGCCCCACCCCCAATCCAAATTCCAGGCCCCAATTATTTTTTACACGCGCGTGCGTTAGCGTTGGACAATGATGCTGGGCTGGTCAAATCTTACCGACATGTGGGCCCAGACGCCAGGGCCGCGACACCGTCGTCGGGCCGCATGGCCACTTCGGTATCTCGCTTGGCGGCGGCGCGCAGCTTCCGTCCGGATGACGCCGACGCGCGATTCTGATTGGTTTATACTCCTCTCGGTAAATGAAGTCGTGTAGGACAGCGACACGGTCACCAAAGCTTAACTTTAATCTCTTTTTTTATAAAAAATATCCCGAATGCTTTCCATAGAGCAACTCCCTTGCCGAATCGGCGACGGACTCCCGACCGCAGAATGCCTTTGCCGAATCGTTCTTGAAGATAAGCTTTCTTAACTGAACGATGTTTATCTTTTCATCAATTCCGGCCCACATGTCAGCCTCTTCCTGGTGTCAATTTTTGGTGTTAACACATGCCCCTTCAATTTCGGGACAAAAGATACTTTTATCTCGGAATTGACTAGAAATCCGCAACATTCCTGGATTGAATCCACTCAATATCCACTCTTTCCGGTCGAGTCTTCAGAGCTTTGCCTGGATCCAAACCCTAGTTCATCCACTTCTTCAAGCTTCAATCCCCAAATGGCGGACCAAGATCAAGCCCTTCGAGTAAATTTCACTTCCCCTAAGCTCATTCGGCATTACTTTATTCTCTTTACTTTTCTTTTCTTTTGAATCTCCTTTAAAATCTTCTTCGCCATTTTCCGTTCTTGATAGGCCTTAGCTGACGAACTTCTAATTCCCATCGAGGAGAAAGCCACATATTACTTCCTTGGGCCGGTAGGAATTTCAGACCCCTCTGAGTTCATTGCAGCTGTCGGGGACGTCCCAAGGGGGTCCCCTAACCATCGGGGTAAACACCCTCAAAAAACGCCAAACCAAAGAGGTTAGGGTAAACAACGGCCCAAACAAAACCTGGGCAACGCGGCCCGGTGCCCCTCGCCGCGGCCCAAACGACCATCCCGGCTTGATTCGCCCCAAGGCCCAAAGAGCGAACGCCATCTCCGCCCCGCTCGAGGGCCCTCGACCCCCTCGGGCAGGCATAGCCGCATCTCCGCCTCGCTCGAGGTCCTTCGACCCCCTCGAGCGGGTGTGATCCCGCTTCCGCCTCGCTCGAGGTCCGCGCGCCTCCTCGAGCAAGTGGATAACTTCGCCCGGCAGCCGCATTTAATGCCGCGACCTACCGAGCACCCAAGTCAAAAGACGGGGATGGGACTTCGCCCTGCTCCACGTCGCTGACACGGTAAGGTCCACTGTACCACCTGCCCCCGTCCCGTGCTGACGCATCGCCACCAGGCGGGCATGCACGGGTCACTCCGCTACACTGTGCTACCTGCTCCCGTCCTTCCCCCACTGGGAAGCCCTCAAGTGGGTAGGCGGACACCCCCGAACGTCGTACGGACGGCGACCAAGGGCGAACCCCGGTCAGGTCCGCCACGCCCTGTCATCCCCGCTGACTCCGGCCACAGGACCGCCCGTCCCAGTCGCCCAACAGGCGTGGCGAGCCCTGTGCGAGCGTACCACTGTCATTCGCCGCCACTGTTCCGCCTGCTCTCGTCCTCCCCCGTACGGCCCAGCCCTCGAACGGGCAGGGGAGGCCCTCGAGCGGGAGTACGAGCCAAAAAAAACGAAGGGGACCACATTCACGATAGAACACACGCACACGCCCATCGCGACATTGGCATTCTGCCTCAATCACCCACTCACTCAGGGACTTGGAGGACTCGCCTCCTCTCCCGCCGAGCTTGTAGCCCCCCACTGCAGGCCCCCCGGTGCAAGATAGTATAGTGCCCAAGAGCACGCCTTGCTGGACGTACGGCCCCGTGGCCGGAACCAGGATAAATCCCTTGAGTCATTGTGCTAGCTCTTGCATCAACCGGTGAGGGACGGGACACAGCGCATTCTGTTAGGCGTTGAGGTTGGTCGGCCAATCTCAGCACCGACAGCAGCCGAATCTCAAAGGATTCCCTTCAAGACCTCTCTAGCACAGCCTCATGAATGGCAGAACGCCTTCAAGAACTGGCCTTTGCCCCCAATTGCTGGTTGGAGAGACTGGTACAGAAGAATTTTTGATGATAAAAGCCCTCAAACCAAGAACTGGGATAATCTTCAAATTTCTCATTGCCTAGAACTGTCTTTAGCTGAAACACCCAGGAACGAAAACCTCCTGATTGCAGCCTGCCACTTTTGGTCTAATGGCGCAAATGCTTTTCTTTTTGGCCATGGACTAATGTCTCCCACTTTGGCTGATGTCTACATGATGACTGGCCTGAATATCACAGAGCCCGTGCGTCCATATAAGTACAAAGGCTCCTCCAAGCAGATAGGAGTAAAAACAGGAGTTGGATATAAGATATATATCCAGAATCATATGTCTGACGGTCCTCTGTCTGATGTTGAATACAGGGCCTTCCTGAATATGTGGCTGTGCAGATTCATTTTTTGTGGCAAAGCCAATGAGCCAACTCTGAATCATATTGTAATGGCTGAAGATTTGGCTGCTGAAACACTCATTCCTCTTGGAAAGTACCTACTGGGAAGTGTTTATCATATGCTCCATCAAACCACTTGCCTGATGCACACCAACAAGATCTCTTGTGTTAACGGCCCCTGGTGGTTCATTCAAATGTGGCTGCAATTGTACATGCACCAGATTGTCACAGTCGACATCAATAGCCGGTACTTCCCTTTAGTCAACTACAAGGAAGGGGAAACTCAAAACACCAAAGGTTGTCAAACTTATGGAGAAGCTGCTTCTACTGTATCTGTGGATAAGAGTATCGGCGAACTTTTTGAACTTTTTTCCAAGGGCTTTGCTAATCCTCTCTGGTTCCCCTATTCTAATAATGACAATCTCACTCTTCCTTGTGAGTTTAGTTTTGACACTGGATGTACAGATGCCCAATCCATAGCTATTTTTAATTCTTTCATTCGGCCCTGTATTCTACCAGCCGAATTTTGTGGAGGGAGACTGGTTCAGAGTACCTTTGAATACTATCAGCCAAACATGATGGCCAGGCAATTAGGCTGTGGCCAAGTGCCCCCAAGACTGTTTCTTCATGAATTCCTCAAGCCCAGGGAAATTATCAAGGATTCCACAGAAACAAGAAGGATCTTTGATTACAAATGCTGCACCACTATCTATGCACCTGACCCTTTTGTGCCAATAACATCTCCTCATCCTTCCTTCACTTCCTGGTGGCAAGAATTTCATGATCATATCTTCAACATGCCAATCCATCCTCTCTGTCTTGCATTGACTCCTGACTATCAACCAATTTCAGAGGTAATATACTTGCCCTCCACCTTTTTTCAGTAATTCTTTTCCTTTGATTATAACTCTATTGTCTTTGTAGGACATATCACCTACTCCTCTTGCTAGGGCAATTGAGTACAAGATTGCAGGTCCAATATCTGCTTTGGGGCATCAATCCCCTACCTTGGCCCAGCTGATGTCTAGACAAGCCACTCTAGACCCAATCATTACCAAGTCATCTTCTGCCAAGAGAAAAATTTCTTCTTTGCCTGCTTCTTCAGCTCCCAAGAAGAAAAGAACAACCAACAGAAGAATCATTCAGGTCATAACCCTTTCCTTTAAACTCAATGCTATTTGCATCATGCCCATCTTTATCTTTATTATTTCAGGTTCAATCACAGCAATCAGCAACTGCTACAGATTCTGCCGATGCTCCATTGACTGGTCTAAAAATCCTTCACCATTATATTTGCCTTTTTCATTGGTATTTATTTCTTTTTAGTTGCAGCAACAACTTCAATAGATCAAACCTTGGAGAGCCCTCCTCATGACTCAAACCCAGCTTCACCATTTCTTCAATTAGAAGCTGCACCTTCACCAAGGAACTCCTCAATCTCTCATCAGCACAATACACAAGACCCCTCCACTGAGCTTGAAAGACCTCCTTCTCCTATCCAAGATATCAGAAATGATGTAAGTATGGTCATCCCTTCTTATTTATTTTTTTTAAACAAATTGTTATTGATTCAACAATCTTTTCTCCCAGGAAAAACCTGCTTCATCACTCAGCTACTCCTTTGCTGTGGATGAATTCAATATTGAACAAGGAGAAGAAACATCGTCTAGTCAAGCTCCATCAGAGAAAATTCAGGCAAAATTGAAGGACATTCTCTCCTTGCTGCACAGAGAGATTCAAGACCAAGTCAAGGATGCTGATCTTCTGAGGGATGCGCTCGAATCTATTGATCAAGACCTTCCTGCTGACATCAGAGCTTCTTTGGATCCAGTTGCCAAGCTGGACAATCACTTTGCTGCAGTGAAGCAGGCCCTGAGGAACCAATCTGTTCAGTCAGATTTAAAGCAAAAGAGAGCCATGGCCAAACAATCTGTGAAAAATCTGCATTCACAGGTTCAAAGCAATAAAGAGCTGCTAACTGGCCTACAATCTGCACTTGAGTCAAAAGAAACCAGAAAAGCTGAGCTGGAAGCTGAATTAAAAAACTTATCGGCTGAAATTGAAGCTGATAAAAAGAAGATAGCCGAAATTCCTGGTTTGACAGAGGAAATGCGCAAGGAAGGTTCAGCAGCTTTGAATGAAGATAAGCAGATCAAGGCCAAACTCTCTGCATTGGCAAAAACCCAAGAAGCTGACAAGAAGCTGTTGGAGAATATTAGCAGTATGGTATCCAATGCAAGAAATGTAATTTTAAAATTTTTGGATGTGTAATTGTAATGAATATTTAGCAGCCGAATGACCTATGCAGTTCTGTTCTGTATCTTTGTCTTTGTCTCACTGTCTATATAACCCATTCGGCAAAGCTGACTGTAATGAGTTTCGCTGTCTATAACTCATTCGGCAAAGCTGACTGTGATGAGCATAGCATAGCCGAATTTTACCTGGTCAAACCGAATATGACTCAGCATGGATCCCAAACGACGCAGAAACCGTTCGGTTCGTGAGCCTTCCACCTTCCGAATTTTTGGGATACGCGCCACGATCCCTGGCCACGATTTCCTTTGTTGGCTCTATAAATAAGAATATCGAGTGCTTAGCTCTTCACCAAGCCTTTTGCCTTCCTAACCTCTGCCAGTTTTGAGCTCTTCTCTCCCCAAAGCACAGTAACCTTTGAGAAAACCCTGATGGCCAACGGGAGGCGGCCGGCTGCTGATGAGGCTGAGGGGAGTCGCGCCGGCGCTCGCCGGAGGTAAAGATTGTTCTCTGCTCATTCCTTTCCTTGGATTTCCCCCTCTATGTTCCGATATTCTTCTCTATTTCTCTCAGGCTCATCCAGTGGAACCCGCCTGCCGCTCCGGTCGCAGCTCCTGCTGCGCCTCCAGCCGCGGCCCCTGCTGCGGCGTCCGATTCTTCGAGTTCGTCCAATCGAACTCTTGAATCGGATGATTTTCGCTACCCAGATAGCGATGCCCGCCGGTTTAGGAAGGAGCGCGATGAGACGCGCCATGAGCTGGAGGTTATCTCCAAGCAAGCTGGGATCGCGGATCTTGAGTGGCAGCACCAGCGCAGGCAACTGCTCGAGACCATCGATGGTGAGACTTGCCCCTTGCACTAATTTCAATCCGTTCTTGAACCAATCTAATCCATCGTTGCCTTATAATCTTGCAGACCGTGACGCCGAGCTCAATCGGCTGAAGGCGCTGGTGGAGGAACTGGCGAACAAGGTGAACGCCCAAGGCGACATGCCATAGGCTCGCCTTGGTGCGGTGGCGAACCGCATTGACGAGGTGGCCCTCCATGGCGTTCGCCTGGGCGCAGCCGTGGGCCTGGTCGCCATGTCGACGCACACCAACTCTGACTACACCAGGATGCCTACTGGCTTCGCCAACGGCAATCCAGAGGAGATCAACGACATTGACGCCTCCATCGATCGCCTTGAGGGCCATGGCGTTGCTGTTGCCGATTCCATCCATCCCCAGTCTGTCTTGAACAGGCTCTTTCAGTAGTTTGTACTAGGGGTTTGTGGAATTTCAGCAATAAAACTTCTCTTTTGCAATCCTTTTGTGATACGTTTGTCAAACTTATGATGTAGAATATTTGTGCTAAGGGCAATACACTCTAGTATTGGCCATTTTCCCCCTTGTGAGAATTTTTTGTTCTAAAGGCGGCTTCTTCCCGAATGCCGGCTATTTCCATTGTTTCTAGCAATTTGTACCTTAATCAACGATCAATCTCAACGCTAGGATAATATTTCTTCAAATATCTTCCGTTTATAGCAGCAGTGAACTCTTCTCCTAGCAAAGTTTTTAGGATGTATGCATTGCCAGGCACGCATCTAATTACTCTGAAAGGACCTTCCCAATTTGGAGACCATTTACCGAATGCACTGTATTTAGTTCCAATCGGCAATAATGCTTTCCAAACCAAATCTCCTTCTGCAAATTGCTTGACCTTCACCTTTTTGTTGTAATATTTAGCAATTCGCATCTTATTTTTCTCAATATTTTCCAAGGCCCTGAGACGAATCATATGCAAATCTTCTAATTCGTCCATCATTAAATCATTGTAATCTTTAAAACTCAAATCCTTCTGCAGTTTTATCCTCCTTGAATCTGATTGTACTTCCCATGGCAAGATAGCATGATGTCCATATACTAATTCATAAGGAGACGTTTTTGTAGACCCATGAGGGGCCATTCGGTAAGCCCATAACGCTTCATTGAGTACCGAATGCCATTTTCTCGGCTTTTGATCAATTTTCTTTTGTATAATTTTAATCATAATTTTGTTGGAAGCCTCTGCTTGTCCATTAGCTTGAGCATAATAAGGAGAAGAATTTAATAATTTGATCCCCATACTTTCAGCAAAATCTCTAAATTCTGAAGATGTAAACTGAGTCCCTTGATCTGTGGTAATTGTCTGAGGAATCCCAAATCTGTAAATGATGTGCTCTTTGACAAATTCAATCATATTCTCTGATGCCACCTTTCTCAATGGAACCGCCTCAACCCACTTAGTGAAATAATCTGTTCCTAAAAGTACAAACTTATGCCCCTTGCTAGATGGAGGATTTATTTGGCCAATCAAATCTATTCCCCATCCTCTGAATGACCATGGCTTGATAATAGGATTCAGAGCCGATCTGACGCTGGGACTCTCTGAATATTTCCAAACCTTTGACAATCTTGACACCCCTTGTAATATTCAAAGCAATCTTCCAACATTGTCGGCCAATAATAACCAGTTCTTCTAATAACCCATTTCATTCGGTAAGCCGACTGATGCGCTCCACATAATCCATCATGTACTTCACTTATTAACTTTTTTGCCTCTTCTTGATTCAAGCAACGTAATAATATCCCATCCAAGGACTTATAATATAAATCTTTATTAAGAAGAACAAATTTTATAGCTTTATACCTGAGCTTTCTAGAGACTTTTCGAGATGGATCTTCTAGATAATCAGCAATTTCTTTCCTCCAATCATCTTCTGCAAAATTACTTCCAAAAGCATACACATTGCTGGCAAATAAGTCTTGATTCTTCCTGTAACCCGATCAACTTTTAACCTGTTTGCTTCTTCATTATCCCCTCTAGGAATATGCTGCAGAATTACTGATTGAAAGCCCTTCAAGATTTCTTTGCACTCTTCATAATAAGTCCTTAGGGTATCATTCTTGCACTCATATTCACCATTCAATTGTTTTATGACCAATTCTGAATCTCCAAAAATTTCGACTGCAATGGCTTTTGCTTCTTTCAAATATTGGAGCCCTCTGAGTAATGCCTCATACTCAGCCTGATTGTTAGTAACAGTAGATTGAATGGGAATAGCAAACTCAAATGTTTCTCCTTTGGGTGAAATTAATAAAATACCTGCTCCACCACCTTTGTCGCATGAAGATCCATCGAAGAATAATACCCAAGGAATAATGTTAAGCAAATTCATTGATGTATCATGATGTTCAGTAATGAAGTCAGCAATAATCTGCCCCTTGACAGCTTTTGCCGATTCAAACCTTAATTCAAATTCAGATAAGGCCAAAATCCATTTGCCAATCCTTCCATTCAAAATTGGCATTGACAACATGTGCTTAATTACATCAAATTTTGAATATACAACGCATTCGGCATTTATCTTTCTTGACTTTCAGCAGCGAGGAGAAAGGCAACACCTTCTGTGACAAATTTGATATAAATCTTCTCACGAAATTGATTTTGCCGAGCAATGATTGCAACTCCTTGAGATTAGTTGGAGGGACAACTTCATCAATAGCTTTCATACTTTTCTTGCCAACTGCTATCCCTCGCTCATGCACCAAAAATCCCAGAAATTCTCCAGCTGATACTCCAAAAGCACATTTATTCGGGTTCATCTTAAGAACATGCCTCCTTGTACATTCTAGAGTTTTTCTGATATCAGCTAAATGTGACTCATGATCTAATGACTTGATCACAACATCATCAATGTATATTTCCACAATCTTGCCGATCAACTCATGAAAAATATAATTCATGGCTCTTTGATAAGTTGCACCAGCATTCTTCAAACCAAACGTCATGACAACCCATTCAAACAACCCTATGTGTCCAGGACACCTGAAAGCTGTCTTTACTATATCTTCCAATGCCATATAAATCTGATTGTATCCTGCGTTACCATCCATGAAACTGAGCACTTTGTATCCAGCAGCAG
The DNA here is from genome assembly GCA_900205405.1 of Echinochloa crus-galli. Classification (NCBI taxonomy): domain Eukaryota; kingdom Viridiplantae; phylum Streptophyta; class Magnoliopsida; order Poales; family Poaceae; genus Echinochloa; species Echinochloa crus-galli. The sequence continues at coordinate 281,481 of OAMR01000824.1, forward strand.
CATCAACCAATGAATCAGCAACAGGCATTGGATATCCATCCATGGGTGTAGCCCTGTTCAAATCTCTAAAATCTATGCAAACCCTCATCTTTCCATTTTTCTTATAGACAGGAACAATATTAGAGATCCAATCCGCGTATGAAGCCTCTGCCTGACCATTAGCTTGGGCATAATAAGGAGAAGAATTTAACAATCTGATGCCCATACTTTCAGCAAAATCTCTGAATTCTGAAGATGTAAATTGAGACGGTCCAAACCAGGCATCTCCGAATAATCCCAAGATATGCTTGTTCAAAAGGCTTGTCCACTTGTTGACCAAAGATGCTGATCATTATGCATCTAAAGCTGTTCAAGAATGCAGCGTTATGATTGGTCATTGTATCTCCCAGAGCTTTGTATAACAGACCAGAGAACCTCTCCCTTTCTTCTTCTTCAGAAAACCTTGGACCCAATCATTATATCTACATGAACACAGCCTTTGGTGTCTGAAGGATTTCCAGCAAAATCATTCAGAATTATGTTCGTTGGAGTTAAATCTCCAGGGCCCATGCCAAGCTTCCTGAATGTAGTGTACGGCATCACATTAACAGCAGCTCCACCATCGACAAACATCTTGGTTAAAGGCTTCCCATTGACAAATCCTCTCAAATACAGTGGCTTCATGTGTCGATTCTTGATTGGCTTCTCAAAAATAGCTTGCTTATTCAGCATCAATTGTGCCATCAACTGTTCGGCTTTATCTACCTCTGACAACGCTTCCTCCTGTACAACTTGATTAGTGGGAGCCATAAATTCATTCGGCAAGAAGCATAGCATGCATGTAGGAGCCGAATGACCATTTCTTCAGGCCTGTTCTTTCGACGCCATATTGATTTCATCCTAGGCCTTGCTTGCTTCAATTCTTGATTCCTCAAGCGTTGTACTCTTCTCTTTTGGCTTTTCCTTAAGCCAGGTGGACACCATTGCCCTTCTTGCCAAATATACCCATGATCTTCTTCTTCTTCATGATCAACCCACCTGTGATCAGCATGCCTCTTCCTCGGTTGATCATCATTCACATGTATTTCTAAACGCCGACCGTCACTAGGATGAATTCTTCCAATTCTTTCATGAACAGACCGGCGATTGGCAATATCTTGCCTATATTCAATACGTCTATCATTGCATTCAGGGCAATTATTCCATGTGGGCAACTTTAAACCCTCGTTCCAGCAATGTCTGAAAAAAGCACAATCCCAATGTGCACGCTCCTGTTCTCGTGCAAATTCTTCTTGTTCTTCTCTATACCTTTCTTCTTCGTATCTTCTCTCTTCTTCCTCATATTTACGCCTCTGGTAGCGCTCTTTTTCTTGCTGTCGTTGCCATTTATTGAGAAGAATACGTGAAGTGACTCTAGGTTTAGAGGATTCACCAATTTCATATCGATTATTCGGGAAACGAGGCTCTTTCTTGTGCATCTGTTCAATTGTGATCTGTCGAGCAGGATCAACTGAGCCATCTCGTTTTGCTTTCTTTGAGGTCAAGATTCTCACTTTCCCTTTCTCCTCAGGTTCAGCAACATTTACCATATTAATTGAAAACCCAATCATATTCTGAGGGAACGGATTGCTATCCAATTTCATCTTATTATCAAACTTCAGGTGCCCCTCTTTGATAGCCTTTTGAATTCTCATTCTAAAGACTCTACATTCATTGATGGAATGAGAGTTTCTGTCGTGGAATCCACAATATCTTTTATCTCTTACTCCATCAGGCCGAAGCATGGAATGCTCCTCTAGTAACTTGATTCGGCCTTCTTTTATGAGGAAGTCAAATAGTTTGTCTGCCTTGGTCACATCAAAATCATAAGCACCTTTAGTCTGCTTGATCCACTTTTGATTCACCGTAATCGGCTCTTTGCCCCACACTATTTCTGCTGCAGCCACTTCTTCATTATCCTCATACTCATCCCCTTGATCCGCTCTCTCGAGGAATTGGTTGTAAATATCGGCCACATCATTGTGTTTAGCAAACCTGGCATCTTTCTTGAAACCATATGCTTGGTTACTCATCAATGCCAATCTATGTGACAACTGGCCCAAATCATCAAACTCCATGCCAAACAACTTTTCTCGAATTGCAGGCAGCATTCCAGCTACAGCCATTCCAGCTAGCTGATCATCAGGTATATTCAAAGCAAAGCACATACTCTTTGTTTCTCTAAATCTCCTGAGAAATTCTGTAGGTGTTTCGCTATTTCTCTGTCTTAAACTAGTTAAATCAACTAACTTCTTCTCAGTGCTGCCAATGTAATAGTGAGCATGGAATTTCTGTTCTAGATCCTTACAAGTGCAAATCGACTGAGCAGATAATGTAGCAAACCATGTAAAAGCTGGACCTGTTAATGACAATGGAAAGTATCTTATTCTAAAAGCCTCATCTGCTGAAGCCTCACCAAGCTGCATCAAATACCGTGCTATATGCTCCACAGTACGAGTGTCATCTTGTCCTGAGAATTTAGTAAATTCTGTAGGCACTTTAACTCTGTTAGGCAATGACACCCTTTGATACCACTCTGGGAAAGGCGATGAGTACATGTACCTCTGATTTTTAGGCTTTAGACCGAACTGATTCTGCAACACATCGGTCATTTTTTGTACCATGAGATCAACATTGGTGTCTTGATTCCCTGGCCTTCCAGCAGGCATTCCTGCAGTACCAAGATATCCAGGATTTGGTAGAGCATCAATAGCATTATAATCCATGAATTCTGAGTATCCATTCCCATACATATCCCTTTGCAGCCTGTTGTTCAAAGGAGATACTTTGTAAGCAGAAGCAGGTGGATTCCCCGTAGTACCAAATGCTATATCACCATACGTGCGAGTTTTCTGCATTGCAGGTTGAGGATCTTGCTGAATTGGTTGGCCATTCGCATCTTTAGTCCCAGAAGCTCCAGTTTCTCCAAGAGTTCCCTTACCATGCGGCTTTTGAGTTGACGTTTGTGTATTGAAGTATGTTGGTCCACCAAGTGGCCCATATTCTTGCTCAAAAGCTTTATCCACACTCTGACCAAAAATGCTGATCATTATGAATCGAAAACTGTTCAAGAACGCAGAATTGTGATTGGTCATTGTTTCTCCCAGAGCCTTGTATAACAAGCCAGAAAACTTTTCTCTTTGTTCATCTGCACTCATATCAGACTGTCCCGGCAGCAAGACTCTTGGCAGTTCCGATTTGAGAAAAGGTGCACCACTCCTGTTCTTGCCAAAAGACAGCAAACACTTTTTAGTGAATTGCTCCGTAGCAATCTTCACTATCTGTTGATGCTCTTCAGTCAGTTCCTCAAGAGTGATATCCAGCAGTTCTTTTAATTCAGGCATCTTCAAAGCTTGAGGGTCCCACCGGGCGTGCCAAAAAGGTGTGTTGACGTAAAATCGGCTCCTTACGCCAAGCACACAGTAAGCCGAATTAGCTAGCTTCACACGTGCCCGATCGTCTGAATCCTGTAAGCGTGCCAGTCAGTTTTCCCTGCAAACTAACAAAGGAAGAGAAAATGTTTAGATAAAACCTGGAACATGCCGGATGATACCAGACAGTTCCATCTCTACGGCTTGCAAGGCCAATCTTGATCGGCATATAGCTATGAACAAGCTATCTGTCAGCAATACAGGCATTCACAGCATATTCGGCAGAGCACGTAAGAAAGCATACTGCCGACCGCATGACGTCATCATGATGAAAGATCGGTATTTAATTACTGCTTGAGTAATGACGTAAGGACATAGCTATATG
>OAMR01000824.1:286635-297846 GCA_900205405.1 Echinochloa crus-galli
TTAACTGTGGTTTGGTTGGTTACAAGTGTGTCTAGCCTTAAGTTGGGTTTGGTTTTGGGAAGCCAAAATACTATTAATCTTAGGTGCTTAATTAAAATTTGACCAACTAAAATATGAGCATTGCAGTCCACCTAAATAGCCTTCCTTGTACATAAGCCCCTCATGTCATATATTTTCCCCACTTGCGGAGTACACGCCTCCAGGTGTACTCACCCTTCTCCTTTGAACCCCCTGCTATGTCTCCCCCTACTGCTGCTCAGATAGTGTTGAGAAGACTTGAAGAAGGAGTCATTCATGAAGTAGGCTGGCGTGCCCCCGGTCGACGTTCCTGTGGATTATGGAGCCCTCCGTCACGACTAGATTTACGAATGTGTAATTTTCTTTAAGACCCTCTGGTCATTTTGTAAATAATATACGCTTTGTAATTGATATTGTTCTGTTATTCACTTATAATGTCACTTTATGCATGAATTTTGATCCTGGGCATGCATAAAGGGTGCGTTCGGTTTTGTCCTTAAAACCGGGCGTGACAGAAGTGGTATCAGAGCTATATCGACCGTAGGACGCAAGCCTAGTTAGAAATGGTTCACGCTAAGGTCATATTTTCAACTTATTTTGAAAACCTTCACCTCCTTGACCTTCTGCTTCACTGTCTGCACTCTGAACTCGTCTATTCTGCTATTTCGAGCAAATGAATTTCTTATTCCTCTCTTATTCAAAATATTTAGTCGTTCACCCTACCCTCATCTCAAGATCAGGAGAAGATGCTACACAATATGTCACCATCAACCCGAAGAACATCAAGTCTCGAGACAAAGGCCCTTCATCGAGAGAGCTTCAACATCAACATCGAAGACTACAAGAATAACCGAATCCTCTGTAGTTCTAGCTTTCGAGTTATGATAGGTTTCACCCATGCTTTCCTTTAACGATAGATCGATTGTTAAGGACTGTGTTTGATAGTGTGCTCTTTTAAGGACATATGCTATGTTAGTGTGCTCTTGGTTGCCGTTGTATGTTTGTTATTGTGGCCTTGTTTGATTCGGATCTTTGTTTGAGTGTTGATGTGTTGTGGGACTCCTGTCCGCAATGACATCAGTTGGTTATATATCTATAATAGATAGTTGGGTTTTCCTTGCTCCCCTATCCTTGAAAATTCTTGTCAACTTTTCTTACTTCCCTTCCTTGTTCTACCTATGATGGGATCACCAGAGGCTCTAGCTAGACAAAGCGGTGCATTGGAAGATGCTAATGTGGATCATCACCGAAAAAAACACGCGAAGGAGTTTATAAACCTTTGCTTTCCAAAAATCACTATACCATCCTTGCATCTCTCTCTAGCTTCTCCTTGAATCTCGGGACGAGATTCCTGTTAAGTGGGTAGTATTTGTAACACCCTAGTTTTGAATCTACTAGGTTTTTAGTTTTTTTTTAAAAAAAATTTCTTAAAATTAAATATAAAGTGTGTACAATTATGTTAAAGTAAAACAATATTTTCTCAATTTAAATCTAATTAACATAGGTTATAAATATAAGGTGATTGTTGCATTCATGCTCTTGCATATTTTTTTTATTGTGTGCAAAAATGTGGATTTCAAAGCCTTTATAAAATTCGAGTAGTTTTCGTTAGTGTGTTTGGATTAAGGATTAAATATTTCTGGAATATAATTATGGGCCATAATATTTATTAAAGAGGCTTTGCCCATTTTTATTTTCCTTCTCCCTTTCTCTTTTTCCTGATCCCAAAATCCATAGGACACTAGGCCCCATTTGTGGCCCACAACCCCCAGCAGGCCCATCTCCTCACCTGGCCCAAGGCCCGCACTCAGCCCGCCCGAGTCCCAAACCGCCCCGGCCCAAAGCCCCTCACCTCTTCCGTCTCCTCTCCCCGGCCGGCCTACCCAGCCCAAACCCCCACCCCGCCGGCCCACCTTCTTTCCCCCTGCTAACTAGGCCGAGCCCACCTCCTCCCCGTCCTGCACGGCCCACGCGGCCCAGCTCGTGACCCCTCTCCCCCTCCTCTCTGCCTTGCTCTGTCGCCGATGTGCCGCCGCTGCAGCTCGCCCTCGCGCCCTCCCGTTCTCGCTTCCGCCCACGCTCGCGCAGTCCCGGACCGAACCGCCCCCAGTGCACAACCGCCTCCCTGTTGGCGGTCGTTACAGACCGATTTTCGACCTCCAACCAAGTATAAAATAAACACAACGGAGACACACACCATAGCTATAGGGTGATTGTCCATTGTGCAGGTACAAACTGGAGAAACACGGCCTATAGGGGTCGGAAATGACCGTTTCGGCCGAACGACACGATTCGGCCGGTTACCCCCCTTAGCCGTGCAAGCCACCGGGAGCCATCCACGTCAGCACCAACTCATCCCGGGCTCTCGCCACATCACCCTGGGCCCGAACTAAACCCGCCAAAGACCCGAAGTTCACTGAAGGTCTTCCAACCCAGCCCAGGACAAGAACCGACATGCCAACCGACCCCAGGAGACGGCCCAGCACGTGTACAAGCTCAAGGCGGTGCAGCAGTGGTCCGGGCCCACTTCGGCCGAATTGGCCAGTTCGGCCGAAGGGAGGAACCGCCTCCAGGGCGTGCTCCTGGCCCTTGGATGCAAGGACGGTGCATCCCTCGGTTCGGCCGAACCAGGGAGTTCGGCCGAACCGAGGATTTCGCCCGAACAGCCAGGAACTGCCTCCCAGTTGCTTGGCCGGTGCTCAACCTCCAAACCGACCTCTGCCACTATAAATAGAGGCCTGGTTTCACCTGCAAAAGTACACAATACAAGAGGAGAAGAAGAGTAGGCGTCGCTAGGTTCCGCCACTCATATCAGTAGAAATAGGGAGAGAGGAGAGGTGAGCGTCCCGGAGAGGAGCCGGAGTGTCGGCCCCTCTTCCCGCTGTACCTCTACGGATGCGGCTCTTCTTCGAGTAACATCCGGGTCATGTCTGGTAACTCTTGTATCTCCTTCTGATTAATTGAGCATTCAGTTCTATTTCATTACTTGCATCGTTCTCCGTTCATTGCTTAGTAGTATAGTATAATTGTATGCTAGTGCTTATCTGTCTGCAGTAGATAAGTACTAGTCAACTAGTTTAGGCGTGGTGCCTGTACTTGAGACTATCTTAGAATCCGCCCGTCGCAACGGAGGTGGTAGCCGTAAGGTGGTGACAGCCCTTACGGTCTTTGTAGCCAATCACGTTAGTTCCGGTGACTTAGGACCCAAGGTTAAGGGTAGTCGGCACCCCTTCTCATCCCTTTCTGTGTGTCGGAGGCTCTGTAGTCCCGAAGCAAGTATCTGCTCGTATCTTCTGAACTGCCCAGTAGTCGGTGGAATACTCTTGCCAGACCTGTACCCTCTCTACCCTCCTACCTCTTCTCTTCTCTCCTTGTTCTCGTCATCCACCTCATCCATTTCATTCATCCACTCCATCTACCGAGGACAACTTAGTTTAGGATTAGTACACCTCTCGAGATTAGTGTACTTCTCGTTCTACGTGGAAATCGATACCTGGAATACTCCCGGGTGAAAGCTACATGGTATCTGTCCGCTTGCGGATTTATCTGTAGGCCGTAAGGAGTGCCAACATGCTTTCTGGCACCGTTGCCGGGGAACGGTAGCTATTCTAATTCCGAACCCAAGTTGTCCGTGTATCCCACCATCACATCCACCATATGGATTCCACTCTTACCTTACGCCAACACTCGGCTCCAAAGGGCGCTTGTTTGGAGCCACCACCATCATCACATCCCATATCCACACCCGGCTATGAGCTACGCCCCGGCATCATAGCCATGGTTCGTGAGCAATCGTTCTCAGGAACGAAGGCCGAGAGTCCATACGCGCATTTGCGCGAGTTTGAGCAACTCTGCTCGTGCCTGACCATTGCGGGCATGACACAAGAGACACTCAAATGGAAGTTGTTCCCGTTCTAATTGGCGGGAGGAGCAAATAAATGGTACTCTCTGGCTGTCAGTACTATGGACGGGAACTGGGGAGTTCTCAAGGAAAAATTCTGCCTAAATTTCTTCCCAGTCTCTAAGGTGGCCAGTCTCCGAGCGGAAATCATTAACTTTAAGCAATTAAAGGGAGAATCGTTAGGAGTGGCCTGGGCTCGTTTCAAGCAAATCCTGGCCTCAGGACCGGACCTAAGCCTACCAGAACCTGTTGTTTTACAACACTTCAGCCTTGGCGTGTGTCCTGTAGCCGCCACTTTCTTGGACTCTGCTTCAGGAGGGTCGTTCTTTCATCTGGTTCCCAGTGAAGCGAGGACAGTCCTAGAGCGTATCTTGGACAATACTCCCTACACTGGAATCTATGACGAACTCCCCGATGAAGAAAAGAAACAGCCTGAACCTGAACCCGAAGAGCCAATACAAATCGAATCCAAATCCATCAGCTCTTCTGTTCCGTCCATACCCGACGCTCATTACGAACCACAACCATCCCCTAGCCCAGCCTGCTATGATTCGTTCTACACCACTCCATATGGCTTTGATGATGATCTATTCGATGACATCGGGAGTGTGACGAGTCTCCCACGAGAACGTCATGTAGAGCTCATAGATCAAGCCCCTGACAAAGAAGAATTGGAATACCAGAGAGAATATCTTGGACGTCTCTCTGCTATCATGAGTCGGGAGTGGCTAGAAGAGGCCGAAGCCTCGACCGAGGTTGTCACTATGCCCAGAAAGACTCAAAGGATATTTTGTGAGGTCCTGGGTGATGACACAGAAATCGGGTATGACCCGAGCCTCGGGATCAACATAATCTCTAGCTCGTTGGTGCACAACAAACTCCCTGGTGTATCTTGGTCGTTTTCTCAGAAAAGACTGAAGGACACTTCAGGAAGAATCCTAGACTGTTTGGGCATCTTGCGGGTCACACCCGCCAAGATTAATGACCCTGAACTCTTCATGGATTTTCATATCTTCAATCTACCCAGCAATACCACCCATTCCATTTTCATAGGTAGACCAATCCAGAAGATTTTAGAAAAGGCACCAACAAAGACCTGAAAGGGATTAGCCCAAATCTCTGTACCCATCGCGTCCCGATTGATTCTGAAGCCATGCCGTCTCAGGAACCTTAAAGACGGCTAAATAATGCCATGAGAGAGGTTGTGAAAAAGGAAGTTCTCAAACTCCTTCACGCTGGGATCATTTACCCAGTTCCCAATAGCGAGTGGGTTAGCCCCGTCCAAGTCGTTCCAAAGAAGGGAGGAATGACGGTAGTGCGCAATGACAAGAATGAGCTCATTCCTCAGCGCACTGTCACCGGGTGGCGTATGTGCATAGATTATCGTAAACTCAACAAAGCCACCAAGAAAGATCATTTCCCTCTTCCATTCATAGACAAGATGCTTGAACGGCTAGCCAAACACTCCTTTTTCTGTTTCCTTGATGGTTACTCTGGGTATCATCAAATTCCCATCCATCCAGAACACCAGAGTAAAACCACGTTCACATGCCCTTACGGGACGTACGCCTACCGGCGTATGTCCTTCGGGTTGTGGAACGCACCTGCCTCTTTCCAACGTTGCATGATGTCCATCTTCTCCGACATGATTGAGGAGATTATGGAAGTGTTCACGGACGATTTCTCAGTTTATGGAGGGACCTTCACCGAGTGTTTGAAAAATCTGGACAAGGTTCTCAAGAGGTGTGGAGAGAAGCATCTCGTTTTGAACTGGGAAAAATGCCATTTTATGGTGCGAGAGGGTATTGTCTTAGGACATCGGGTGTCGGAACGTGGAATCGAGGTAGACAGGGCAAAAATAGAACTAATTGAGCAACTTCCACGTCCCACAAACGTTAAGGGAATCCGAAGCTTCCTTGGTCATGCCGGATTCTATAGGCGCTTCATCAAAAACTTTTCCCAGATATCTCGGCCCTTGACCAATCTCTTAGCCAAAGGTGCCCCATTCGTTTTCGATGAGGAGTGTTACGCCACTTTTCACACCCTCAAGAAGGCACTCATTTCCGCTCCCATCATCCAGCCTCCCGACTGGAGCATCCCATTTGAAATTATGTGTGATGCGAGCGACTATGCCGTAGGAGCTGTGTTGGGCCAAACTAAGGACAGAAAGCATTACGCTATCTCATATGCTAGCAAAATGCTCACTGGCCCACAGCTCAACTACGCGACCACGGACAAGGAACTCTTAGCGGTCGTATTTGCTATAGACAAATTCCGGTCCTACCTTGTTGGGGCAAGGTCATAGTGTATTCAGATCACGCTGCTCTGAAGTACCTTCTGACCAAAAAGGATGCAAAACCAAGGCTCATCCGCTGGGTTCTGCTACTCCAGGAGTTCGACATCGAGATAAGAGATAAGAAAGGAGTAGAGAACTCAGTGGCCGACCACCTGTCCCGCATGGAAGTACCGTCCGATCTTCCGATCGATGACTACTTATGGGATGACACCCTCCTAAAGGTCACCACTGGCGATCCGTGGTACGCCAACATAGTAAACTTTATGGTAACGGGGTATGTCCCTCCTGGAGAAAACAGGAAGAGGCTAGCCTATGAGAGCCGACTCCATCTCTGGGATGACCCGTACCTTTTCCGGATATGTAGTGATGGACTCCTCAGAAGATGCATCCCTGCACATGAGGCCTACCAAATCCTGGAGAGGTGCCATGCAGCCCCGTATGGAGGGCACTACGGTGCATTCCGGACCAATGCCAAAGTATGGCAGAGTGGGTTTTATTGGCCCAGCATGTACGAAGATGCACGAGCATTCGTCATGCGGTGCCCCCGCTGCCAGGAAACATTAACACTTTTTATCTTCATAGGTAGACCGATCCAGAAGATTTTAGAGAAGGCACCAACAAATCAGCTAGTCAGCATAATGTTGCTACACCCTATCACCCTCAGACTAGTGGTCAAGCAGAAACATCAAACAAACAAATGAAAAATATTCTGCAGAAGACCGTAAATGAGATGGGTAGGCAATGGAAAGATAAGCTCCCGGATGCACTCTGGGTGTATCGTATGGCCTATAAGATGCCTATAGGCATGACCCCATATCAGCTAGTCTATGACAAGACCTGCCACTTACCAGTAGAAATGGAGTTCAAAGCTCACTGGGCCATTAGGAAGTGGGGTATGAACCTTCCAGCTGCCGGCCTCAAGCGGAAGATTCAACTGGCCGAATTAGATGAAATGAGGGAACGAGCTTACCACAGCTCCCAGCTATATAAAGAACGGACCAAGAGATGGCATGATAAGAGGATCAAGGTCAAAACGTTCAAGCCGGGAGATAAGGTCCTTGTTTTCAACTCTCGTGTCAAACTTTTCAGTCACGGGAAGTTGAGGAGAAAGTGGGACGGCCCATTCACAGTGATCAACGTTGCATCTCATGGGGCCGTCACGTTGCAAGGCGAGGACGGAAATACCTTCAAGGTCAACGGACAACGGTTGAAAGTATTCTTAGAACCAGAACCTCGGCCACTCGACGAATTAGATGTCATTGAGTTCATTGAACTCTAAAACCCTGTCCATAGAAATCCGGCCCTAACCTAAACTTCCAAACCTTCTGGGCCGAAGACCACCTTGACTCAAAACCCCCCAAATCTCAAAAAACCATAACCAAGCAACATGGCTGGGCCTGGCCCGCACTTAGGAGGACCCAGGAGCTGGTTCGGCCAGCCTGGCCCCCTTCGGGCGAACCAGCTGGTTCGGCCGAAGGCTAGGGTTCGGCCGAACCCAGCCCCTGGCCCCCCTCGTGCGGTGCTGCGCCCCCAAGCCTATCCAAGCTGTTGCTATCCCGATCCACGCGAGGAAAACGTCGGGCAGTCGTCTTTCGATCAGAAAAATCCCCGATAAAAATAGAGACTTTCCGTCGACTCTTTCCTATCCCATCTAAGCCAACTCCTTCCTATAGAACACAGCCACCATGGCCTCCTCTTCATCCAAGGGCGCATCCTCTGCCCAAGGCTCGAGCCATGCTAGCCGGAACGGCGATCTCGCTCACAAGCAAGCCTTCCGGATCTCCGACGTCGACATGACAGAAGAGAAGCCACGGGGGAGAACTCCTTCGCGCACCTCGTCGTAGCGCCACGACTCCCCGCTGTGTGCCATGGTCAGCGATCTCCTCGCTCCGACGAGAGGGATCAAGAAGCCTCCGCGCTCACCGTCGCCGAGGCCTACCATGGGCGAACTCCGCCCAAGATCAGCATCCTCATCAAGGGTGCCGGACTTGGGGCTGTGTTTGCTCAAAGGCACTCGACCGGGACGAGCTGGGGCTAGCTGACTCGTCCCAGTCCTCGCCGCCACGGCGCAACCCCAGAGTCCGGCGCCACCGACAGCCCCCGGTCATCAAAGGGCTGCCCGGGGACATGGAGTTCTCTGACGAGGAGAACGGCGAGGAAGAGGAGGAGAAGCCGGCTACGGTGGAGAGCCTGAAGGCGGACTTGGCGGTGGCGTAGCAGCAGATCAACCACCTCGACGAGAAGGTGGTGGAGGGCGAGCTTGCACGCCTGGAGTGGGAGGACAAGATGGAAGTCCTCCGCCGGGGCCTGTGCGCTAAGCTCAAGAGGCTCTTCAAGGCCACCGGACACATGGACCTCTACGACCCGTAGTGTCCCATGGCCGGCTCGTTCGTCGTTAGATAGAGCACCGTTTAGTTTAGTTCAGTGTGTTAGTCATTTGCTTGATTCATTTATTTTTCTTAGATTCATGTTTAGGGTGCTCTGAATTTTATTTCCTTTCCAATTGTTTGTTTCCAATCATTAGTTCGAAAAATAAATAAAGTTAGAATTGAATAAAATGAGAGAACACTCCGACTGGTGCATTTGAGCCACTCGGAGTATGCCATGCATAACAGAAGATTGCACGAGTGCAGAACAACGCAGGAGCACATGGCACGAAGGACAGAGCCCGGAGGCCAGTTCGGCCGAACCAGGCTAGTTCGGGCGAACTGGCCAGTTCGGGCGAACTGGCTGGTTCGGCCGAACCAACCCGGTCGCCTCCTCTCGCGCAGCTACATGCTGGTTTGCACCTCCTTCCCTCTGTTTATTTTTCCTGTGTTGTCATGTTTCGAATTTTTAAAAATATATGCATCATTTAAACGAAACGAAACTTGGTAATTTTTCATCTCATGATCTTGCCTATTGTTTATTTTCAACCTAGTATCAAGTACCTGTGAAAAATTCGTCATGATAGGACCCCCCCTTGATCTAAGTTGTTGAAAATTGTGATATGAATCGATAAAACAAACCACTTGTTCATTCTTACATTCGGGAGAATTTAATTTTGAAAATATAAACATCAAACTCTATACCTTCATCCTGTCCACAAATACCACATTACATATATGCTTGAGAGTTTACTCCTAAAACCTGTCATGCCTAGTATAATGTCTTGTCGAATTTTGAGTCCCCAGAGTGATCACATTGCCTTAGTTCGGTTGCAAGCAAATCTGTCATCGGAGTATGGTAGAAGTCTTCATGCCTCGGTGATACCCTGAAAAAAAAGAGAAAGAGAAAGAGAAAAAGCAAATAAAGGACTCATGAAAGTCCCACTGAAAAAAAAATCCCAGAGAGGGAGAAAGAAAAAGAAAGGGGTCATGAGGCTGAAGACCAATATGAACTCCTCATCTTCGACTTGCAATCCGACCGAGGACAATGGTGGCGCTCCGGGAACCAATCTTCGGCTCGACAGAAATACATGACTTGACACGGCCACCACATGAGAGACACAGAAAAATACAAAAGAGAGTGAAAGGGAGAAGCTCTAGAGAGCTGAGTGTTAAGGATGAAGGGACAAGAGTCGTTTGTTTGCGAAAAACAAGAAAACCCCGAATGCAGAATAAGCAAGAGGATTTTGTTGTAAGAGTCGTTCCAGTTGTCAACCGCCTAAGATCCAGGGGATAGCCACTACAAATTCGCAGGTATGAGAGAAAAGTTTGAAATACTCAATATGCAAGTATTCATGTTATGAAAGAACCCTTACTTTGGTCTTGCTCCTGTTTTAATTTCTTTACTCGGGACGAACAAAGATCTAAGTCTGGGGGAGCTTGTTGGCAGTCGTTACAGACCGATTTCCGACCTCCAACCAAGTATAAAATAAACACAACGGAGACACACAACATAGCTATAGGGCTTACTACTAACTATTTCCACGAGTTTTGGTGATTATCCATTGTGTAGGTACAAAATGGAGAAACACGGCCTATAGGGGTCGGAAATGACCGTTTCGGCCGAACGACACGATTTGGCCGGTTACCCCCCCTTAGCCGTGCAAGCCACCGGGAGCCATCCACGTGAGCACCAACTCATCCCGGGCTCTCGCCACATCACCCTGGGCTCGAACTAAACCCGCCAAAGACCCGAAGTTCACCGAAGGTCTTCCAACCCATCCCAGGACAAGAACCGACATGCCAACTGACCCCAGGAGACGGCCCAGCACGTGTACAAGCTCAAGGCGGTGCAGCAGTGGTCCGGGCCCACTTCGGCCGAATTGGCCAGTTCGTCCGAAGGGAGGAACCGCCTCCAGGGCGTGCTCCTGGCCCTTGGATGCAAGGACGGTGCATCCCTCGGTTCGGCCGAACCGGGGAGTTCAGCCGAACCGAGGATTTCGCCCGAACAGCCAGGAACCGCCTCCCAGTTGCTTGGCCGGTGCTCAACCTCCAAACCGACCTCTGCCACTATAAATAGAGTCCTGGTTTCACCTGCAAAAGTACACAATACAAGAGGAGAAGAAGAGTAGGCGTCGCTAGGTTCCGCCACTCATATCAGTAGAAATAGGGAGAGAGGAGAGGTGAGCGTCCCGGACAGGAGCCGGAGTGTCGGCCCCTCTTCCCGCTGTACCCCTACAGATGCGACTTCACTTCGAGTAACATCCGGGGCATGTCTGGTAACTCTTGTATCTCTCTCTGATTAATTGAGCATTCAGTTCTTACTTACTTTACTTGCATCGTTCTTTCGTTCAGTGCTTAGTTGATTGGTATAACTGTATACTGGTTGCTTAGCCTGGGTGCTTATCTTACTATAGGAGATAAGTACTAGTCAACTAGTTTAGGCGTGGTGCCTGTACTTGAGACTAGCTTAGAATCCGCCCGTAGCAAGCCAGAATTTGAGCAACCGGGATAAGAAGGTCACTAAAGGCGAGCCTTGGCAGATGGACAAGAGTAATGTCCTCTGCCAAGCACTCATAGCCAAATTCAAGAGGCTCGCCAAAACCACATGACATCTAGACCTTTACGAT
>OAMR01000824.1:304903-407125 GCA_900205405.1 Echinochloa crus-galli
TTTCTGAGATGATGACCATGGTTCATCGGGGAGTTTTCGGATCGTACCTGATGGGGGTCCTCCCCCAAGCTTGGACTCTTCACTGGTAGGGATTCAACCTTGAAAGGTACTGAGTCAGCTGGTTGGCCTGCTCGTTCTCGTCCTGTTCCTCTACTGTGTCATGCCTGTACTCATGTATCTTTCTGTTAAACAGGGCAATCTCCGGTTGGCTCAAATGCACCAACCGGAGCGACAATTTTATTCTTTCTGCATTCAACTCTTATTTTATTTATTCATCAAGCTAAGGTTGGAAACAAAATGTGTTGGAAGGGAAATAATTAGAGCACCTCCTAAACAATGATTTAAGTGAAGGGAAATTGAATTGGGAAATAAATTGAAACTAATGGTGCTCTACAGGATACAACCACATGACATCTGCTCTATAGATGGATCATAAAGGTCTAGATGTTACGTGGCTTTGGCGAGCCTCTCTGATTTGGCTGTGAATGCTTGGTACAGGGCATTGTTCTTGTCCATCTGCCAAGGCTTGCCTTCAGTGACCTTCTCATCCTGGTTGCTCAACTTCTGGCATGTTTGTGCCAGTTCTTTTTCAGGCTCTTCAACCATGGGTTTCTCTTCTCCCTCCTCCATGGCTTTCTTCATTGGTGACTTGTCGTACTCATGGAGAGAGAACCATTGGATGAGGAAAGCTCTTTGGACAAGGATTGGGTGGCAATGGCGACTAGGAAATGTGAACACTCGGTCGTGCTCGGGAAAGTGGTGGAGGATGGTTTCTGACTTGAGATCGACAAGCAGCTTTCCCAACATTTTCCTAGCGACTTCGAGGCAAGATGGGATAGAGATAGGATCAAGGGTCAAAAAGGACGCTCAAGGGGCAACCGAGGGGTCCTTTTGTCGAACCAACATGGTTTGGCCGAATTGTCCTAGAGTGGTCTAGTATGCCCAGTGAGCCTATCTCTCTAGTGCCTACACATCTCCTTGACGGTCTTTGCAGAGTGTTCTTGTTCTTCACGCTGGATGTTCTGCTCTACCACTAGTTTGGGGGTGATAAGGTGTGGCTATCATATGAGGCTCCCCCAAACTTAGATATTTCCGGGAGGTGGAGTCAATGAGATGAGAGCCTCTACGACTAGCCCAGGACGCCAAAGCGGGGAAAGATGTTTTCATGGGACATTTGCTTAGCGTGCCTAGTGGCTGCGGGTCGATAGGGCTTGGCTTCTACCCAGTTAGAGACGCTATCTACGGCTACCAGAATAAACTCATAGTTTTCTGAGTTAGGGAAAGGACCCATGGGGTCTATTCCCCTTACATCAAAGATTTCTACTGAATATTACTGGTGAGTGGCTTCGCGTCTCTTTCCCGTGTTCCTGGCAGTGTGGGCGTCACTTGCTAAGTTTCTTAGCTTCTCCATATTGCACCTGAGGCACATAAAACCTGGGAGAGATATCATGCAGCACCTTATGAAGGTCACTATAGAGCGTTCAAAATAAAGGTCTGGCAAAATGGAGATGCTAAGAAATTTAGCAAGAGATGCCCACACTTCCAGAAACACGGGAAAGAGACGCGAAGCCACTCACCAGTAATATTCAGTAGAAATCTTTGATGTAAGGGGAATAGACCCCATGGGTCCTTTCCCTAACTCAGAGAACTACGAGTTTATTCTGGTAGCCGTAGATAGCGTCTCTAACTGGGTAGAAGCCAAGCCCTATCGACCCGCAGCCACTAGGCACGCTAAGCAAATGTCCCATGAAAACATCTTTCCTTGCTTTGGCGTCCTGGGTTAGTCGTAGAGGCTCCCATCTCATTGACTCCATCTCCCGGAAATATCTAAGCTTGGGGGAGCCGCATTTTATAGCCACACCTTCTCACCCCCAAACTAATGGTCAAGCAGAACATCAGCACTCACATCAAGAACATTCTGCAAAATCGTCAATGAGATGGGTGTGCAGTAGAGAGATAGGCTCACTGATGCACTCTAGGCATACTAGACCACTCTGGTTGGGCAAACTAGGACAATTCGGCCGAACCATGCTGGTTCGACCGAAGGACCCCTGTTTTGCCCCTTGAGCATCCATTTGGACCCTAGATCCTATCTCTATCCCATCTTGTCTCAGAGTCGCTAGGAAAATGTTGGGAAAGTTGCTTGTCAATCTCGAGTCAGAAACCATCCTCCATCACTTTCCCGAACACGACCAAGTGTTCACATTTCCCAGCCGCCATGACCACCCAATCCTTGTCCAAAGACCTTTCCTCACCCAAGGGCTCCCTCTCCATAAGTATGACAAGTCCACTAATGAAGAAAGCCATGGAGGAGGGAGAAGAGAAACCCATGGTTGAAGAGCCTGAAAAAGAACTGGCACAAACCAGCCAGAAGTTGAGCAACCGGGATGAGAAGGTCACTGAAGGCGAGCCTTGGCAGATGGACAAGAACAATGTCCTGTACCGAGCATTCATAGCCAAATCAGAGAGGCTCGCCAAAGCCACATGACATCTAGACCTTTACAATCCATCTATAGAGTAGAAGTCGTGTGGTTGTATCTTTTAGAGCACCATTAGTTTCAATTTATTTCCCAATTCAATTTCCCTTTGCTCAAATCATTGTTTAGGAGGTGCTCTAATGTTATTTCCCTTCCAATATTTTGTTTCCAACCTTAGCTTGATGCATAAATAAAATCAGAGTTGAATGCAGAAAGAATAAAATTGTCGCTCCTGTTGGTGCATTTGAGCCAACCGGAGATTGCCCTGTTTAACAGAAAGATACATGAGTACAGGCATGACACAGTGGAGGAACAGGACGAGAACGAGCAGGCCGACCAGCTGACTCAGTACCTTTCAAGGATTGAATCCCTACCAGTGAAGAGTCCAAGCTTGGGGGAGGACCCCCATCAGGTACGATCCGAATTACTCAGCACTTTGGTCATTCAATCGAAAATACTTCCCTTGAATAAAATTAACTCTCAACCATGCATGGAATGAATCATATGCCTCTCACTTTGGAAATGATGAATAGTTGCTCTGTCATTAATTTTGCTAGTACTTTGTTGCAACTAGTTGCTTGACTATGCTTGAGTTATCTGGCATGAGTAGAAATGAACCTGAAAACCTTGTGGGAGCATATGCCTTATTCCAAGTCTAGGTTGTTGTGGGAATTGATATAGTGAGACTTTGGTTGAATTCTATTTCTGCTCTTAGTATGGTGAAAATCTCGGATGTTTATGTTTTCAAAACAAAGTTCCTCATTGGTCAAAAATTCCTACCAAAGCCATATGATAGGATTAGTTCTAAACTTTCTACCATATGCTGCTTGTCATCTTAGTGAGCTTTGTCAAATTGTTGTGACCTTAGTGAGGAATCTTTCATGCTTCTAAGATCGAGATTCACATACACTCCACCTCTCACTTGCAATTCCTACACTGGGAGTTAGCAAAACCATGCCATCATCCATCCCACAAAAATAAACTTCATGTTCTTTTATTCCCTCTCCAAATATCTTTGAAGTAGAGGCATGGGCTATGCAAAAAGAAAAAGAAAAGCATGCCAAGTGGCATGGCAAAAATATGAATAAAAGATAGCCCATGCTCTCGAAAAATAAATCAAGGAGAGGAAGAATCAATCCATGAAATTCCGCCAAATTCCACTCCACATATTCCACTCCACATATTCCACACACTTGCACTTCTCGATCTAGAGTGTGATTTGATTTTCCTAAGATCCAGTCTTTGACTTAGCAAAATATAAGATGCTTGTATGCCTTCATCCTTTGTCCCTGAACCACACAAAAGCCAAATTAGATGTTAGGATGAAAAGAAGGCAAAGCCTTTGGTGAGGATTCAAATACACTTGAGCGATTGTACTGTTTTCTCTGTTTGATGTACTGTTTCTAATAGAGTATATTTGTTTGCATGTATTGGCTTGTGTGGATGCTTGTGTGGTGATTCGAGTCCAGTCGGTGAGCCGTTCGCGTTGGACTTTGAGTACGAGGATTTCCAGCAGCCGGAGCAGCAGCAGCAGCAGCCTTTTGGGGAAGGCAAGTTATAGCAACGGACAATCCTTCCTATCCAATACCGTTTATCCCCTGTCTTGTTTAGTCGTGTACCCTTCTCTAATAGTCTCGAATATCTATTCACTAGTATTCTTGCCAAAGCTTCCCTGCAGAAATATAAATTACGATACCTCGGGATACTCCCAGGTGAAGTGCTACAGCGGTGATTCTATGCGCTTGCAGAATATTTCTATATTTTACAAAGCCATACGGAAAACCACTGAAACACTCTTCCCTTCCAATTTTATTTCCTTCATTTCATTTGCATGTTTCCCTTTCCAAAATAGATGAACCACTTGAGTAATTAATTTGAGAGAGAGTCGAAAATTTTGCAAGCTTGGTTAGAAATAATTGGACACATGCTGAAATTTTACCTAGGGTGGATGTAATTGGTAACTTTTATCATTTTCATCCTCCTTGCTCTGTTCGTATGCATGACTGGTTTCCAACTACCGTCAAACTTCCAAGAAAATCCGGAGTCAGTTGTGAGGAAAGTACGACCCCGTGTTGTACCTCCTCAGAAGCAACTCCTTCCGACGAACCCAGTCCTTCCCGTCGTTGACCAGGGGCACCCCTTCTCATCCCTTTCTGCGTGTCCACCGGTTTCCTTGTCCCGAAGCTAAGACAATAGAGTTATCCCAGATCTGCTAGTGCTGGCTCTGTAGCCGCTGTATCTCTAAGCTAGAGTGACATAGGTATGTTCTGTGGCAAGCCACATGAAGATGCCAATGCCCATCTCCAGCATTTCCTGGAAATCTGCAACACCTTCACCATCCGTGGAGTAAGTATCGATGCCATTCACCTTCGTTTATTACCAACATTATTAGGCAAGGTGAAACAATGGTTTTATGCTAACCGCGAAGCAATAGATACCTGGGATAAATGCACTAGCACTTTTTTGCTAAAGTTCTTTCCGGTTGGGAAAACCAATGCCCTCTGGAACAAAATTGCTAGTTTCCAGCAGTTAAAAGATGAAACAATTCCGGAGGCATGGGATTGCCTCCAGGACCATATTTCTGCTTGTCCTCCAAGAGCTTTACCGGAACTCCAGAAGACGACTCCGGAACCCCGAGCGAAGCTCGACCCTGACTCTAACTCCCAACTGGACTAGCCTAACTCTACATCTTGAAAGTGGAGAATGGAGACTTGCTCCCAAGTGGTGTGTGTGAAACCGGGCATTGGACACTTGAATTTGTAGCTAAACAGGTCGGTGAAGCTTGAGTAGCAGCCAAGGGAGTGATGAGGCGGTGCCCGGCCAATTCGGCCGAATCTCCCGGTTCGGCCGAACTGCCCAGTTCGGGAACTGTGGGATGCACCGTCCTTTGCTGCCACGGCCTGGATGCGCTCCTGGGAGGCGGTTTGGCATGTGGGGGCGGTTCGGCCGAACTGGGGAGTTCGGCCGAACTGGGCCTCCAGCCCAGAACGCCCCCCGTGCACCGCCTTTGCTTCCTGGACCTCCTGGGCTGCTTGTATGTGTTGGTCTTCGTGCAATTCTAGCCCAGAGGTGACATGGCAGTGGATGAGGTGTCTTGCACGGTCATCGCTCGGTCATTACTGACGTGGATGACCTCCGGTTGTGCTTCGCATCGTTTACGGCTAACGGGGGTAACCGGCCGAACGGAGACGTTCAGCCGATTCAGTCATTTCCGGCCCCAATAGCACATATTTGTCATAGTTCTACCTGCACAAGTGACACTCACCAAAACTCGTGGAACTTTATTAGAAATAAAACCTAAGTACATGGAATGTTGCATATAACCTCATTTATTCCCGAGTATTGGTGGTCGGATTTGGGTTGTAACGACCGCCAACAAGCTCTCCCAAGCTTAGCTCTTTGCTCGTCCTCGAGGAAAGATACAAACTTAGGCTCGGTGGATCAGGAGTTGCGACAATGTCATTTCTTTTGCAGGTAAATTTATAAACAACTAGTACTCAAGAATACTTGAATCATAGGCAAAGTTTTTAAATCACCTTTTTACCTATGGGGCTTATAGCAATCTCCTTATCTTGGGCGGTTGAAAGGACGAACAGTTTAAACTCAGTTTTATTCCACTCTACTCTTTTCAGGATCCCATCTCGGAATTTTTTCACAAGTTTTGAAAACTACAAATTGTTCCTCATTGGCACACTCAATCACTCAAGTGTATTTGAATCCTCACCAAAGGCTTGTGCCTTCTTTTCATCCTAACATCTAATATGGCTTTTTGTGTGGCTCAGGGACAAAGGATGAAGGCATGCATGCATCTTATATTTTGCTAAGTCAAAGACCGGATCTCTGAGGAGACAAAACACATCTTAAGATCGAGACGTGCAAGTGTGTGGATACGAATGGAGTGGAATATGGTGGAATGGAATATGGTGGAACTCCTTGGATGAAACTCCCTCTCCTTGATTTATTTTCGAGAACATGGGCTATCTTTTATTCTCATATTTTTGCCATGCCACTTGGCATGCTTTTCTTTTTCTCCTTCTCTTTGCCATGCTCTTTGGCATGCTTTTCTTTTTCTCTTATTTTTGCCATGCTTCTTTGGCATGCTTTTCTTTTTGCATAGCCCATGTCTCTATCAAGAATATTTGGAGAGGGAACTCATAGAACATGGAGCATTTATTTTTGTGGATGGATGATGGAAAATGTTTGCTAACTCCCAGTGTAGGATAAATTAGTGACAGAGCAACTATTCATCATTTCCAAGGTGAGAGGCATTATGATTCATTCCATGCATAGTTGGGAGTTATTTATTCGAAAGCAAATATTTCTGGTATTTTGATTATTCAAACTAAAATGAAAGCAAAACCAGATCAACGATGCAGCTTGAATGATACGGTTGGGACTTACCTCGTGAGGGTCCTCCCCCAATCTTGGTTTGGAACATCAGTGTCAGTGATCTCTTGGTCGGCCTTCATTGGTGCCGAGACATGTGATGAAGTAGGGGAGTGTCCCTAGCCTCACCAATGCTCGTGTACCGAGTGTGCTTGATCGTCTTTAGGAATAGAGACCACAAGATGATGGCTGCAAAATGTTAGAACGACAATACCCGAGGGACTATAGGATCAAAGTTCAGCATTTAGTTACACGATGTTTGTCATTCTTGCAGGGTTTTAACGTCTACAAACCATTTTCAAGAAGCAGGATAATGATCAAGGTAAAGGAAATATTTTTGTTGCTTTTATGTTTTTTATTCATGCAAGTGAATCAAACATTGCATAGAATCGAGAGAGAAGTGTACTCAAGGAATATACAAGTGCAAACCTGACTGGAGCAAGCTTCCTCCATGCATCCAGAGTGTCACCCATTAGAAAGTGAGAGGAGGAACTCGGCTGGACACCATGGTCCGGATGAACCACCCATGGGGGTGTTCGGACAGGCTTCCACTTACGAGCCATGAAGTTTTGTCCAGCACGGTTTATCTCGCGGTGAGAGCTCTTGTTTAAGTCCATGAGGGGGACTTCTCCTTCCTTTGATTGTTCTTTTCACCGTCCGATCTGGTAACACTATTCCACCCCGGGGCTTCAAATGTATCCATGGTCGTGGCTCATCTCCGATGTGAGGTAGATTTGAGGATTTTCCATTTTTTTGAATTTCCTTTTTTTCCTGTAGGGGTTAGTCCAAGCATACAACCAATATCTATAAAGTATTGCTCTGGAGGTTCATCAATCAAACTTGATAGCATGTTAAATTTGATTAAAGCAAGCTAATTAACCTAAGCACCATGCTTAATTTAAAGAGCTAATGAATGCATCTGCAGATTACATTCAAACCAAAGCAAACCAAGATAGATTAAAGAGAGCATGTAAGCATCATCAAGAAATATTCACATGGAGATGGGCATATGGAAATTAGTGCACCTTGCTTTAATTTAGGTAAAAAGCAAGAACCATTTCACGTACCTAAGTGCGCTCACCGTTGGCATTTGATGATGAATGCTTTCTGAATCGATGCAACGGTGATGGCACTACGCCGACGTGACTCCACGTAGTTGGTTGAACCTTCCTCCGTGTTGTTGTCGCCATGTAAAAAGACACGTACATGGGTGTGGCAGAGGGGTTCGGCACTCACACCAACTAGTGGGATGCCGCGAAACCAGCTTGTGTGCAAATGTTGAAACAATGGGTCCTAAAACAAGCTAGTGGAGCGGCAAAGGAGCGGAGGCATGGAGTACGTCTCCTCTCTTGCTCGAAGCGCGAGGAACAAGCAGAAACTGGTCAAGCCAGGTGAAGTATGGCCACTAGCCTTGAATCAAGACTTGCAGACATACACACACCTTGGCCAAAAACCGGTGATCGCTGGATATTTATTTTGTTTTTTAGTTTTCAATGCAAAACGATGGTGGGGCAAATAAATGCAAATGCAAGAATGGGAAACATGCAGTGGATTGGGAAAAAAATGGGGTGACAAAATGCATGAATTTCTAAGCCTAGCGTTTCTCATGGCGCAAACTGATCATCCATTTCTAAGGTGTAGTCGGAGACAGTCCCATTTAACCCTATAGACAGTGAACCAACCACACTTAGAAATCACCGACACAAAATAGGGGCTACCATGAGTTGGACTAAGAACATCGAATAAATAGGCAGCAAAAAGGTTTCACTACCTATCTAGACTAGGCGCATGTTGACGCAAAATCGGCTTCTCACGCCAAGCACACAGCAAGCCGAATTAGCTTGCTTCACACGTGCCCGATCGTCTGAATCCTGTAAGCGTGCCAGTCAGTTTTCCCTGCAAACTAACAAAGGAAGAGAAAATGTTTAGATAAAAACCTGGAACATGCCGGATGATACCAGACAGTTCCATCTCTACGGCTTGCAAGGCCAATCCTGATCGGCATATAGCTATGAACAAGCTATCTGTCGGCAACACAGGCACTCACAACACTTTTTTCACTTGTCATCAAGCCGATAAGCTATATGGTAGAGTGGGGATACAAGGTTCTATATCCTAACGGAACATGCCAACCTCAAAGTCTAACACCAGCAAGGATTAAGTATCTGACACTCAATAGAACATTTAGTTCTAACAAAGCTGCAGAAGAACTTGGCTACAAACCTATTGTGACACTCATGGTTCTAAACTTCAACTCTTTTGGCCTACCATTTTTTTACTATCGATGCTCCTTTTATTTGAACTACTCACGCCTTTCTATAACTTATGTTCCAGGATGGCCTGAAGATAGCAGTAAAATCTTATATTCAGTTGAAAAACAAAGAACATAAAGTAAAACCCAAATAACACAAGGTAACTTAATGAATCTATTAGATCTTTGCCACAATCTAATAGAGCCGATAACTTGCTTCAAGCTAAACCTTAGCCTACCGCATGACTCATGATTTAACAAAGAAGCCTTCTTGAACCAAGCTTAAATCCACCGCATGATACTAAGCATGATACAAGGTTGTCGATATTTACGGAGGTCGACGGATCGATGGTTCCTCTCGAAGATTTCGACGACACGACTAAAGGACTCGAAAAGGTGGCGCAAGGCCGGTTTGTTGTATGATTGTTCGATCCCTATTACAATTGTCATGGGTTTATATTTATACCCAGACTTTGACACGATTCCTAGTTGACTACGATTACAAAACGTTTATTTCCAAAGAAATACGTCGAAGTGCCGTATTCATCTCGCATTTTTTATCAAATCGGCTTTTTCCTTGTATTCAATCCACGTCATCACGCATTCCCGAATGCTTTCCATAGAGCAACTCCCTTGCCAAATCGGCGACGGACTCCCGACCGCAGAATGCCTTTGCCGAATCGTTCTCGAAGATAAGCTTTCTTAGCTGAACGATGTTTATCTTTTCACCAAATCCGGCCCACATGTGAGCCTCTTCCTGGTGTCAATTTTTGGTGTTAACAGCACAGTTACCCGAATGCAGTTCAAAGTCGAGGAGTGTAACACCCTAAAATAGCCTATTTAAAATTTCTAGTAATTAATTACTTATTTAATGTATTGCTCATAATTAATTGTAACACCCTAGTTTTAAATTTGCTAGGTTTTTAAATTTTTCTAAAATTTATTGGAATTAAATAGAAAGTGTGCACAATTATTTAAAATAAAATAATATTTTCTAAATGTAAATCCAATTGACATAGGTTATAAATATAAGGTGATTGTTGCATTCATGCTGGCTGCATATTATTTTGAGTGCAAAATATAATTTAAAAATATTTTGAAACACGCCTAGAGTTCGATCTGACCTTGAGTCCAATCTCCGGAAAATCCTAAATCAAATCTTTGAAACCATGATCAAATATTGCTAAAATATCTTTGGACCAAAATCTTGCTCAGCTCGTCTCTCATTTCTCTATTGACAGGCCTGATCTTTCTTCTTTTGCACAGCAACCCAAATCCAACATGGTCTTAGCCCAAGCCCAACTTTACTTTTCTCTCTTCCCTTTCACGTGAAAAAAAAACAGCTGTACCCCTCCCTATGTCCCTCACGCTGCCCCCTCTCCCTCGACAAAAAAAAATCAGGCGCACTCCTCCTCTTCCTCCCTCCCTCACGCCCCACCCCCTTCCAATTCTCCTGTAACCTTCCACCAAATAACTCTCCTTTATTCCTCTTAATTCCAGGAATAAACAGATGGATGGCTTCTCTCCTCCTCCTGGCCATGGCTGCCCCCTCCCTATCCTACCCTCCCTCTCCATCTTCCCCACCAAAACAGAGAGCCATCGCCGCCACGACTCCGTTCTGCCGCTATACTCCTCATCCTGTGCACTTGAATGGTGGTTGGTGGAGATCGCCGTTGTCACCTCCATGGAGAAGTCACATGAAGGCTGTCCACGCCCCTGGTGGAGTCGCTGCTCCAACGTCGCAGCGCCCTCGCCGCCGCTCCACATCGTCTTCGTCGTGATGCTGCTGCCCGATCATCGTCGTCGTCAAGCGCTGCTGCCTCTCGTCATTGCTGCCATATTCAACCGCTCCAAATCCCACAGTGAGAACCCCTCCACCTCCTCTCTATCTCTCTATAATTTGATTCAGTACCATGATGGATGCACCATAGATCGAATCACCATGATTACTGGCAAAGTTTCCCTGTAAATCTCGTCGCTGTCTTCGCGGCCAGCCACTATCTTCCTGATTGGCATCACGTTCCCCGTTGCTTCAGTTGTCGGATTGCCAAATCCTTTTACCAGAATATGTAACATGTACCTGCACATATCTCCACAAAATGGCTCGCTCATATATGCCATGGATCATGAAATATTAATTTCGTCATGCAGGCTGCCCCTGTTGACAGACAGCCAGACTGTCCTGTTTTGCTCTTGCGTTCCTTGGTGAACCAGTGGTCCGATCACAAAATCCATTAACCACATTGTGTCCCATATAGCTGCACACCATCCTGCAAATTGGATCGACCAGATAATTAACAGAGCTCAGGTTATTGGTGGTTGGCTTGCTCACTGTCCTGCGGCAGTCGCAGCCTTGCCGTCCTGAGAAGCATCTACGTTCTCTGCTGAACTTGTGAGTGCACAGACATATCCTTTGGCCAAAACAAGTCTTCGGTAGTTGCACATGCACCCGCAAACTAGATTGTCCATACCTGAAGCAGAGCTCCACTTCTTGGTGATCACGGTGTTCGCTGCCGTGATGACCGCTGCATTCAGCACATGCACTGAAGTTGTATCCGCGTTCTCCTTCGATTTCTTGGTGATCTCAGCGCACCGTTCAGTCACATTGTGTTCCCATGTCCTGTCTACATATACACAAACTGAATTTTCCCATGTCTCCAAAGAAATAGCTAGCACATGACAAACATGTGTCGGCACCCCGTCGGCTTTGTTTTCGCAGTCTGTTCGCCGTTGCTGAGTTTTGGCCAACCACACTACCATCATCGTCCAGATATTGCCATGCTCTACAGCTGGAGGATAATCTCTTTATCAATAATCTTAGTGCTCATATCTTATCACCCATATCTCCGATCTATTCGATTCTTGCACTCACGTGCATGTTGTCGCTAGTGCTAGTAAATAGCAACGCTTTTTCTAAAATTGTTTTATTGATTGGTGTATTGTTCTTAGTTGTAAATTGTATGCTTGTTTGCAGTTAATCTGTTTATGCTGAGAAACGTTCAGAGCAAGTGGGAACCTTGGATTTGATTTTGAGGCAAGTGGTCCTTGATCATTCTCCTTGTATCTACTGAATTTATTTCACAATGTCACTTGTTATTTAAATTGCTTGCATTAGCTGTCATAATTTGCTGGGAATCCTATGTTAGGTTGTTTACTAGAATTTTATGATTATTCCTTGATGCCCTTAGAGGTTACCTATCTGGGTAGTTTTATTGCTTAGCTTTGCTCAACAATGGATGGTTGGGTTAATTTAATATTGATTAATACACTATGAAATGTGGGCTTGGTAATGTTTTTAGCAACATGGAACTCTAGGTGGCTCAGACAAGCGGGTTTGAAGCTTGGTTTTTGAGGAATGCTATGTTGGTTTTGTCTGAGCCGAGCTTAAGGTTTGATCTATGGAGTGACCACCCAGGACAACAGTGCAGCCATGAGAACTGTATGGGCAACAGTCTTGGCTAACTAAGTAGGGTAATCCAATGGATGGGGCTAAGCTGTCTGGGCTGAATGAGGGCTGCAAGGAACCTCGGGTGTCGCTGGTTAGCCAGGGCATGCCGTAACCCGGTTAGTCCGCACTGGAGAACCTATGTAAAGGCCTCGTAGTGCATCGCGTAGCACTCACATCTCGGAAATGTGAGGGGGGTTAGCTGCCCCCAGCGAATGGTGAGACACGACTCATGGTGAAAGTGTACGACCTCTGCAGAGTGTAAAACTGTTATAACAGCCGTGCTCATGGTCAAGAGCGGCCTGGACCCTCACATGGTTAGCTGGTTTGGGAGGATCACAGTGGTGGTTAACTGTGGTTTTGGTTAGTTTTGGGTTGAACCTTAAGTTGGTGGTTTGGGAAGCTCATCACATTATAATATCTCTAGGTGCTAAACTAAAACTTGACCAACTAAAACATGAGCTATGCAGTCCACCAAATAAAGCCTTTGTTAAGCCTCCATGTCATTTTCTCCCTCCCACTTGCTAAGTGCCAACCATAAGTGCACTTACGCTTGCTATAGACCTTAATAGGGTAGCGAAGACTTGGATCATGAAGACCTGAAGTCCTAGGCTGGCGTGCCCCCGGTCGACGTTCCTGTGGAAGATGGAGCCCTCCGTCACGATTAGATTTACGATTGTGTAATTTTCTTCAAGACCCTCTGGTCATTTTATAAATAATATACGCTTTGTAATTGATATTGTTCTGTTATTCACTTATGATGTCACTTTTATGCATGAATTTGATCCTGGGCATGCATAAAGGGTGCGTTCGGTTTTGTCCTTAAAACCGGGCGTGACATTAATATAGGCTAATTATAAAATTTCTAGAAATTAAAATCAAATATAAGGTTAGAAACATTTTTGTTGCATTCATGCTGGCTGCATTGTGTTTTGGATGTGTGTGGTTCAATTGGAATTTAAATCTAATTTAAATTTGAATTTGAACTGCTTTGTTTGGAGCTCTAGAAAAGTTGTTATAGCCCGAGTTCACTTTTCCTCCCAGAACTTTTTCCCCGAGCCGTTCTCCCCCCTCCTTCTTTCTTTCCAGCGCGGCCCAACTCCCTCCTCTCTCCCCGCTTCCGGCCCAGCTCGGCCCAACCTTCCTTCCCCCTCTTTCTTCCACTGCCGCGTGGGCCCCGCTGGTCAGCGAAAGTGTGAGCAGGGTGCTATGTGTACGCGTGCGCGCCCCTTGGAAGGGCTGTGCGGGGCAGCTCGTGGAAGGCGGGGTGTTACAAATGGTATCAGAGCCGACCCTCGCGGTTGCGCATACGGGTCAGTGTGCGGGCATAGGTCGCATGGCGCGTATGGCCCGGGTAGGGCATACGGCATGGACTATGGCGCCGGCACTGGACGTACGGTCGTGCGCGAACGGGGGACGTTCCTGGACATTTGATTCCTGTACATTTGCCCGGGTGGGTGAGTTGCGCCGACGAGGACGTCGGGTTCTTTGAGGGGGGGGGTATGTCACACCCGACCCAGTTTGTATGGCCCGGTAGTGGCCCATTAGTGCGGGATGCACATGTTTAGTGCCACATTGCTAGTTGAGCAAGGGTGGAGGACACTTATAAGCCTTT
This sequence comes from Echinochloa crus-galli, assembly GCA_900205405.1. Classification (NCBI taxonomy): domain Eukaryota; kingdom Viridiplantae; phylum Streptophyta; class Magnoliopsida; order Poales; family Poaceae; genus Echinochloa; species Echinochloa crus-galli. Next base: position 319,078 of record OAMR01000824.1, read on the forward strand.
GTCTTCCAGCCATAGCACCTTTGGGTTAACCCTTTTACACGAAGCGAGAACGAAAGTGTGAGCAGGGTGCTATGTGTACGCGTGCGCGCCCCTCGGAAGGGCTGTGCGGGGCAGCTCGTGGAAGGCGGGGTGTTACACCCGCTCCCTTCACCTCTCGCCAGGAACCCTAGCCGCTGCCGCTCTCAATCTCACCTCGCACCGCCGTCGCTTCCTGCAAGCTCGAGCTCCGGCCACCGTCGATTTCCCTCCGTCGGCACCACTCCGCCCCGTCCGTCTGCCCGGAAAGCTTAGCACGAAGGTAGTGATGCTGCCGGTGCCGTTCTCGTTGCTTTTCCCCAACCATTAACCCACTCACGATCTCTCTGTCGTCCTCGCAGCGCCGCTGCCCGCCATTCGTCGTCGCCGCTCGCCGTCACTGCTTTTCTCTTGTCAAGATCCATCACGGTGATTTCGCCGACCTCTCCTGGTGCTCCCGAGCCAAACCGTGTCCAAAACCGTGCCCCGTAGCTCTGTCGCCGCGTCCAAGCAGCCTCGCCGGACCTCCTCCCCGCCTCTCGTCGCCGGTAGACGTCGCCTCCGCACCTCGTTCGACTTGATCTAGCCAGCCGCGTTCGCCTCATCCCCCTGCACCCGTAGGGCCAAACCCCACCAGGAACCGGGCCCCATAGCGCGAGTTCGCGCTACGCCGGCGAGTTCTCCGCCGCGGCCATGGGCGGCGCTGCCGCTCCTGTCACCGCCGGTGACCCCCCTTCTCCCCCTTTCAATCTCAGCCGCCAGATCTAGATCCGACCGCCCAAGATCCAGCCGCTCTAGGTCTGTCCCCCGGGTTTTAACGCGTAATTACGTATAGGCCCTCGGTTTTTCTCAGATTAGTCCCTGAATCTTAAAAACTCCATAACTTTCATGTTTTAGCTCCGATTAGTGTGATTCTTGCGCTCATGTGTTCATAGCGAAGCGTAGATTAATTCTAAGACCTTTTTGTGTACTGTTTCTACTGTTTGGTGTACTGTTCTAATAGAATAAATATGTTTGCATGTACTGGCTTGTGTGGATGTTTGTGTGGTGCTTCTCGAGTCCAGTCGGTGAGCCGGTAGCTTTGGAGTTCGAGTACGAGGACTTCCAGGTGCCGTACCAGCAAGACCAGCAGCAGCAGCAGCACCCCTTTAAGGAAGGCAAGTATAGCACGGACAATCCTTGCTACCTAAACACACCCTGTAATTAAATTATTTTACCTCATATGCATGTGTCTAATTTGATGTACCCTAAGGTTGATCCTAGATTTGTTTACCCTATTCCGTTGTTATCCCGGGTTCATGCACATGGGTAGATACTTGCTAGGCGCAGCTACTGCCACCTTTGTTTAATTGTGAATTTGAAATTAATGGTCCACTTCAATGTTAATGATAAAACCTTCTTTTTAGCAACATGGTTAAGGGAGCTGGAACCCGTGCTTACCCGTGCTTCATGTTTTGTTCCAGTGTCTCTCCTTAAGGTCCGGTTCTTAAAGCGGCAACCCAGGAGCCTGTCGCACCGCCAGAACTATAATGGCTCTGGTCTTGGACAAGTAGCATGTGTGGCTCTAGTCTTGGACAAGTAGCTTGTACGTCTCTAGCTTGACAGTGGTTACCGACGGGCCGGCGGTGTTATGGGAGGCAAGGCACGGGGTGTTTCTTGATTCCACCGAGGACGGTAGCCCCGTCGGCAAGGTCTCGTTTGACCCAGTCCCGTGTTGGGAGCCACCGTATGGCGGGGGCTCCACACGTTGCGCTATTTATTTTGTTGTTGTTATCCTTGGTTGCGCATGGACGCCATTGACCCCCTCATGTCGCTACATGAGCGTAAGTCAATCTTGGTGCCTAGAGTCTCACCACCTTGTATTACCTTAGCGGCTACTGTCTTGTTAGGGTGTCTTGTGAAAAGCCTCGTAGCGTCCCTATGCGATCACACCTCGGAAGTGTGGTTCAAGAGGTTTGGCCACCTTGGCATGGTTGGGTTTAAAGTTCCATGAACTTTTACGCGACTGGTGGGTAAAGGGCGAAACCTCTGCAGAGTGTACAATCTATCATGATAGCCTTGCTCAGGGTCACGAGCGGCCTGGATCCTTTTTGATTAGTGGTTCTCTAATTAAGATGATGATTTATTTCTGCTTAATGAACTTCTACTTTATTAATTGGGTTGCAACAGGGATTCATGTACTTGAAGTAGTTTGCTAAATGCTAAAATGAATCAACTAAAATTGCTAATGCAGTACAGCCGTGTCTAGCCTTACTTTGAGCCTTCATAATCCGTGTTGTACTTGCTAAGTAAATAGTTTACTTACACTTGCTGCTGTTCAACAAAATCCCGGACGGCTAACAGATGGTTATGATAATGATGTGGCTGCTGCTGAGTACCCGGAGGATCTGCCCTATTACTAAGCTGTGGTCAACCAGTCAGAGTCCCTGTGGACTGCGGCTCCGTTTAGTAGAGAGAGTTAATAAATAGACTTCCGCTGTGTTATTTAGTTATTTGTGTCAAACTCTGATGTAAACATTTTGATTCGAGCATTGTGAACTCTGTAATACCATATTTGTAAGCTGTATGTGTTCTGTGGACATCCTGGGCACACATACAGTAGCACAGTAGCATTCGGGTTTCTGTGTAAACCCGGGTGTGACAAGGAGCCACCCATTCAAAAAGAAGGCATAGAAATTGAATGATTGAAAGCAAACATGCAGTGGATAATGCAAAAATTAAAGGGATAATGCATAGGTTACCTCCTAGCAGGTACTCAAAATTTGCTCAGAATTTAAAGTCTAAGAGCTACCTTGATTTTTCTCGCCATTACCGACAATTTGAGACAGAATTGCGGTGATGCAGCGCCGTTCGTCAGTCACATTTGATTTTCTTTTTCTTCCATGACGACAATCATTCCTCCAGGCTGCACATGATGATAATGTATACATATTATTGTGTATAAATACATACCTGGGAGAATTTTTTTTCTTCGTTTCAAAACTTGTGCGCACATCGCAGTAGGCAGGGGCAAAAATTGATGAATACTGCGTGATCGGGCACCCTGGGCTCTCTACATCCTGCTGTTTGAAACAAACTCAAACAAACAGGGGTAATCCCGCTAATGCTAGCGGTAGATTAAATTATTAGACACCAATGTCAATGACCAATATCTTTCGCCAATTGCTTCCCCGGCAACGGCGCCAGAAATGCTTGTTGACACTTCTTACGATCCACTATCAGGATTGTGAATCACAGTAATGGTGCAAGGAGTGTTCATTGGTATTCTTACGATACGAATATAAATCCGCAAGCGCACGGATACCAATGTATCATTTCACACGGGAGTATTCCTAGGTATCGTATTTATATTTCCGCAGGGAAGCATTGGATAAAGAGTATCGACTATATACAAGGATGTAACTACTAATTAAAGTACCGACTAACAAGGCGGGGGTAAAGGATAGGATAGAGTGATATGCATATGACACACACGAGGAGAAGTTCAGGATAGAGATAGAAGAGCGCTAGCTAGTGGGAGGACAATGAGACAGGAGAGGATTCCTATATACTTCCACAGGCTTTGAGATATCTCTAGCAAAGATTACGGCTAGCATGAAGAATGGCGTCTATGGTTCTCTTCCTAGTTCTATTACTTCAGCATTGGGACAAGGGAATCGGTGGACACGCAGAAAGGGATGAGAAGGGGTGCCACTATTTCCCCACTGGGGGATCCTACGGACCGGAACTAACGTGATGGGCTACGAAGACCGAAGGGCTGTCACCACCTCCCGGCTACCACCTCCGTTGCGACGGGAATAAACCAAGGTTACCTTCTAGACTAGGTACCACACCTACGCTAGGCAATAACTACTCACTCTCCTAGAAAGAGCAAGCACTCCTGTCAATACCCCGGTGACAATTCACCGGAAGCATTAAGCAGAAACGAGGAACCAGCTGAGACAAAGGACTAAGAGAGAACTTATAGAACCAGACTACAACAGCTTGTAACCAATGCTAGACATTCTACACTTACTCCGGAATAAATGCAGAACAAATAACTCTAGTAAATGCAGAAGGAAATATATTGAGAATACTCAGAGTTGTACATAAAGAAAAGGAAAAGATACAAGAGATTTACCAGAACTCCAGAAGATGACTCCGGAACCCCGAGCCAAGCTCGACCCTGACTCTAACTCCCAACTGGACTAGCCTAACTCTACATCTTGAAAGTGGAGAATGGAGACGTGCTCCCAAGTGGTGTGTGTGAAACCGGGCATTGGACACTTGTATTTATAACTAAACAGGTCGGTGGAGCTTGAGTAGCAGCCAAGGGAGTGAGGAGGCGGTGCCCGGCCAATTCGACCGAATCTCCCGGTTCGGCCGAACTGCCCAATTCGGCCGAACCGTGGGATGCACCATCCTTTGCTCCCACGGCCTGGATGCGCTCCTGGGAGGCGGTTTGGCATGTGGGGGCGGTTCGGCCGAACTGGGGAATTAGGCCGAACTGGGCCTCCAGCCCAGAACGCCCCCCGTGCACTGTTGACACTTCTTACAGTCCACTATCAGGATTGCCAATCCCAGTAATGGTGCAAGAAGTGTTCATTGGTATTCTTACGATACAGATATAAATCCGCAAGCGCACGGATACCGATGTAGCATTTCACCTGGGAATATTCCTAGGTATTGTATTTATATTTCCGTAGGGAAGCATTGGATAAAGAGCATCGACTATTGACAAGGATGTAACTACTAATTAGAGTACCGGCTAACAAGGCGGGGGTAAAGGATAGGATAGGAGTGATATGAAGTTGACACACACAAGGAGTAGTCCAGGATAAATGAGAGAAGAGCGGTCTAGCTAGTGGGAGGACAACGAGAAAGGAAAGGAATCCTATATACTTCCACTAGCCTTGAGATATCTCTAGCAAAGATTACAGCTAGCATGAAGAATGGCAACTATGGTTCTTCTCCTAGTTCTATTACCTCAGCATCGGGACAAGGGAACCGGTGGACACGCAGAAAGGGATGAGAAGGGGTGACACTATTTCCCCACTGGGGGATCCTACGGACTGGAACTAACGTGATGGGCTACGAAGACCGAAAGGGCTGTCACCACCTCCCGGCTACCACCTCCGTTGCGACGGGAATAAACCAAGTTTACCATCTAGACTAGGTACCACACCTACACTAGGCAATAACTACTCACTCTCCTAGAAAGAGCAAGCACTCCTGTTAATACCCCGGCGACAATTCACCGGAAGCATTGAGTAGAAACGAGGAACCAGCTGACACAAAGAACTAAGAGAGAACTTATAGAACCAGACTACAACAGCTTATAACCAAGGCTAGACATTCTACTCTTAATCTGGAATAAATTCAGAACAAATAACTCAAGTAAATGCAGGAGGAAATATATTGAGAATACTCAGAGTCGTATATAAAGAAAAGGAAAAGATACAAGAGCTTTACCAGAACTCCAGAAGACGACTCCGGAACCCCGAGCGAAGCTCGACCCTGACTCTAAGGGGCTGTTTGGGAGAGCTCCACTTCGCATTTTACAGCTCCGCTCCTAAAATTTTTACCCAAACACCTTCAGCTCCAGTGATCCCAGCTCCAGAAAAAAGTGGAGTTAGAGACCAACTCCAGCGATTTTGTGGAGCAAGGTGCTCCAGAAACAAGAAATTTGTATCTTCTCGTGGAGTTGGGGTGAAATTACCCACCATTACCATCGACTACACAACCCACTTCCCATGTACCGTTTCACCGAGGAAAAAAAACACCGACCCCTCCCTCGCGTCCTTTTTCTTTTTTGAGATTCTCGCGTCCTTTTTTTCTTCACTCACTCCCTCGCGTCGTTTTTTCTTTCGCCGTCTCCCTGCCGCCGTAACTTCTACATAGATTGGATCGACGTCCTCCCGTTATCCGTCCCAGCGAACGTATGGGGCAACCAATTCTGCAGCCATGACCGCTGCCCAAGCTGCCCAACAATTTACCATATTTCAAGGTAGGAACCTATATTGGGCACCGGCGTATACCATATTTCAATTTACGCAGTCAGACGTGCGGGAAAAATCATTGAAGCACATACTGTAGCACATGGTACTGTAGTAGCATTCTGTAGCGTTGCCTACTGTAGCATCACGAAAAAAATCATCAAACCAACAAAACAAATGCAAGGGCAAGAAAGACATTTCCCATCAAATCCTATATTTTCTAGAGCTGGAGTTGTATTTGTAGCCAAACACGTTGAGCAGCTCTACGTTTAATTGAAGTAGGTGGAGTGGAGCTGAAAAATGTGGAGTTAGTAGAGCTGGAGTTGGTTTTTACGGAGTGGAGCTCTCCCAAACAGGCCCTAACTCCCAACAGGACTAGCCTAACTCTACATCTTGAAAGTGGAGAATGGAGACTTGCTCCCCAGTGGTGTGTGTGAAACCGGGCGTTGGACCACTGTATTTATAGCTGGGGATGGCGGTTATGGGTGGAGTAACCGCCAAGGGGCTGGATGGCGGTTGCCGGCCGATTCGGCTGAATGGACTGGTTCGGCCGAACCGACCTGTTCGGCCGAACCGTCCATTCTGCACCACCTTCGTCCCACGGCCCTGATCAGCTCCTGGAGGCGGTTGGTGTACTGGGGGTGGTTCGGCCGAACTGAGGAGTTCGGCCGAACTGGGCTTTCGGCCCAGAACGCCCCCCGTGCACCGCCTCAAGTCCTGGGCTGTCCTAGTTGACTTGTTCGTGGAGGACTACAGATGATTTGGCCAGAAGTGACATGGCAGTGATCTACGTGGCTTACGCGGTCGTCCGCTTAGTCATCGCTGACGTGGATGGCCTACGGATGTGCGTCTCGCCATGTTCGGCTAAGGGGGGTAGCCGGCCGAATGGAGTCGTTCGGCCGATTGTTGGCGGTCGTTACAGACCGATTTCCGACCTCCGACCAAGTATAAAATGAACACAATGGAGACATACACCATACCTATAGGGCTTACTACTGACTATTTCCACGAGTTTTGGTGATTGTCCATTGTGCAGGTACAAAATGGAGAAATACGCGCTATAAGGAGCAGAATTGACCGAATCGGCCGAACGCCTCCGTTTGGCCGGTTACCCCCTTAGCCGAGCAAGCCACAGGGAGCTGTCCACGTCAACGATGGCCAAGCAAACACAATGTACGACATGTGGACGCCCGCCAACTCATCTCGGATCACCGCCACCTCACCACGGGCTAGTACACCACGAAACCAAGCACCAGAGCCAAGCCCACGAGTACCAGAAGATAAGGCGGTGCAGCAGGGACCGGGCCGGGCCTCTGGCCCAGTTCGGCCGAAGCCACCAATTCGGCCGAACCGACCAAAGCTCGGAACCGCCTCCCCTTGATGCATCCTGGCCATTGGAGCAAAGGCGGCGCATCCAACGCCTTCGGCCGATGGGATCAGTTCGGCCGAACCCGGGGTGTTCGGCCGAACCGACCCTAGGCCCCTTGGCGGTTACTCAACGTCCAACCGCCATTGGACACTACAAATAGAGGGGTCTAGCTGCTCATTCAGGACACAACACAAGAGTAGAGTGAGCGTTGCCATGTTCCGCCACTTGTATCAGTAGAATAGGGAGAGAGGAGAGGTGAGCGTCCCGGAGAGGAGCCAGAGTGTCGACCCCTCTTCTAGCTGTACCTCTACGGATGCGACTTCACTTCGAGTAACATCCGGGGCATGTCTGGTAACTCTTGTATCTCTTTCTGATTAATTGAGCATTCAGTTCTTACTTCTTTACTTGCATCGTTCTGCGTTCAATGCTTAGTAGTATAGTATAATTGTATGCTAGCTGCCTAGATTGAGTGCTTATCTGTCTGCGCAGTAGATAAGTATTGGCTAGTGTAGGAGTGGTTCCTAGACTAGCCAGTGGCCTTAGTTTATTCCCGTCGCAACGGAGGTGGTAGCCGTAAGGTGGTGACAGCCCTTCCGGTCTTTGTAGCCCATCACGTTAGTTCCGGTCCGTAGGATCTCCAGTGCGGAGTTGGTGACACCCCTTCTCATCCCTTTCTACGTGTCATAGGTTCCGTTGTCCCGAAGCAAGTATCTATCCATATCTTCTGATCTGCTCGATCAATTAGTGGAGTATCTTTACCAGACCCGTACCCTCTTTACCCTCCTATCACTCCTCTTCTCTCTTTGTTGTTGTCATCGACCACATCCATTCCATTCCACTATCCTTGGATAGCTTAGTTTAGAATCAGTTCACTTCTCGTTCTCCGTGGAAATCGATACCTTGGAATACTCCCGGGTGAAAGCTACATCGGTATCCGTCCGCTTGCGAATTTATCTGTAGGCCGTAAGGAGTGCCAACACCGATTCGGTCTTTTCCGGCCCCTATAGCACGTATTTCTCGTTGTTGTACCTGCACAAGGGACACTCACCAAAACTTGTGGAACTTTATTAGAAATAAAACCTAAGTACATGGAATGTTGCATAAAGCCTCATTTATTCCCGAGTATTGGTGGTCGGATTTGGGTTGTAACGACCGCCAACAAGCTCCCCCAAGCTTAGACCTTTGCTCGTCCTCGAGCAAAGATAAAAACTTAGGCTCGGTCAGGAGTTGCTACAATGTCATTTCTTTTGCAGGTAACTTTATAAACAACTAGTGTTCAACAATACTCGAATTACTAGCAAGGTATTAATTCACCATTCTACCTATGGGGCTTACAACAATCTCCTTATCTTGGGCGGTTGAGAGGATGAACAGTTTAACTTAGTTTTATTCCACCCTACTCTTTTCAGGATCCTATCTCGGAGTTTTCACCCTTTTTGTGAAAAGATAAATTGTTCCTTATTGGCTCACTCAATCGCTCAAGTGTATTTGAATCCTCACCAAAGGCTTTGCCTTCTTTTCATCTAACATCTAATTTGGCTTTTTGTGTGGCTCAGGGATAAAGGATGAAGGCATACAAGCATCTTATATTTTGCTAAGTCAAAGACCGGACCTTAGGAGAATCAAATCACACTCTCAGATCGAGAAGTGCAAGTGTGTGGAGTATGTGGAGTGGAATATGTGGAGTGGAATTTGGTGGAACTTCATGGAATGATTCTTCCTCTCCTTTATTTTTCGAGAGCATGGGCTATCTTTTATTCTTCATATTTTTGCCATGCCTTTTTGGCATGCTTTTCTTTTTCTCATATTGTTGCCATGTCTTTTGACATGCTTTTCTTTTTCTCATATTTTTGCCATGCCACTTGGCATGCTTTTTTTTGCATAGCCCATGCCTCTACTCAAAGATATTTGGAGAGGGAATCAAAGAACATGAAATTTATTTTATGGAATGGATGATAGCATGGTTTTGCTAACTCCCAGTGTAGGAATTGCAAGTGAGAGGTGGAGTGTATGTGAATCTCGATCTTGAAAGTATGAAAGATTCCTCACAAAGGTCATAACAATTTGACAAAGCTCACTAAGATATCAAGCAGCATATGGTAGAAAGTTTAGAACTAATCCTATCATATGGCTCTGGTAGGAATTATGACCAATGAGGAACTTTGTTTTATTTTTGAAAGCATAAACATCCGAGATTTTCACCATACTAAGAGCAGAAATAGAATTCAACCAAAGTCCCACTATATCAATCCCCACAACAACCTAGACTTGGAATAAAGCATGTGCTCCCACAAGGTTTTCAGGTTCATTTCTACTCATGCCAAATAACTCAAGCACTATTAAGCAACTAGTTGAAACAAAGTACTTTCAAAATTAATGACAGAGCAATTTCCAAGGTGAGAGGCATATGATTCATTCCATGCATAGTTGAGAGTTATTCTAAAGCAATTTTTTTGGTATTTTTTTTATTACTCAAACTAAAAAGAAAGCAAAACTAGATCAGAGATGCAGCTTGTAATGATACGGTTGCGACTTACCTCGTGAGGGTCCTCCCCCAAGCTTGGCTTGGAGCATCGGTGTCAGTGATCTCTGCGTTGGCCTTCATCGGTGCCGAGACATGTGATGAAGTAGGGGAGTGTCCCTAGCCTCACCAATGCTCGTGTACCGAATGTGCTCGATCATTTTAAGGGATAGAGATCACGAGATGATGCCTGCAAAATGTTAGAACGACAATACCCGAGGGACTATAGGATCAAGGTTCAACATTTAGTTACACGGTGTTTGTCATTCTTACAGGGATTTAACCTCCACAAACCGTTTTCAAGAAGCAGCATAATGATCAGGAGAAGAGAAATATTTTTGTTGTTTTTTGTATCATGCAAGTGAGTCAAACATTGCATAGAATTGAAGGAGAAATGTACTCAAGGAATATACAAGTGCAAACCTGATTGGAGCAAGCTTCCTCCATGCATCCAAAGTGTCACCCATAGGAAAGCGAGAGGAGGAACTCGGCTGGACACCATGGTTCGGATGAACCACCCATGGGGGTGTTCAGACAGGCCTCCACTTACAAGCCATGAAGTTTTGTCCAGCACTAAAGCATGGGAACTTTGGTGGATTTTATGGATAGGATGAAATGACCAACGGATCAAAAGGTTCACACCACTCCCATGCTGCCATGATTGTGATGGAATGAATGTGCCAGCATGTGGAGTGGTAGAGGCCATGCTTTTGTGTTGGTTGGGCAAATTTCATGGTAGAAGGTAGGATCGGACAAGGGTGAAACCCTTGGCCGAACTAATCAAGTATGGATTTTGCACGAAATTTTGCTATGGATGGATGGGTGTGCATGCTTTAAGTGTTGGGTGAAAGGATGTTGCAAAATGGAGTTTTTGGCACAGGATGAAAGGTTTTGGAAGTGAATGGTGTACCTGGCTGACTATAATCTCCTTTTCTTGACATAACCCTACAGGCTAGCGCACATTTGGGCAGGGGTAGTTTGGGCCGAACTGGATAGATCGGCTAAACTACCCACTTCCCCAAAAAAAAACTTCCTTTTTGTTTTCTCTTAATTCTAATGCAAGGGTGATTCACATGGGAAAGGGAAACATGGAAATGCAGTGATGAAATTAAAATTTTGGAAAGGGAAATATGAGATACATACCGGTTTACCTCGCGGCGAGTGCTCATGTTTAAGTCCGTGAGCAGGACTTCTCCTTCCTTAATTGTTCTTGTCATCGTCCGATCTGGAGAGAATGCCTCGGACGATGCAACTTCCTGTTCCAGGTTATCTGTAATTGTACTAGAAAGTGTGCGTACCTGGGAACACTATTCCACCCCAGGGCTTCAAATGTATCCATGGTCGTGGCTCATCTCCAATGTGAAGTGAATTTGAGGACTTTCCCATTCGAATTTGATGATTTTTCTGCAGGGGTTAGTCCACACATGCGACCAATATCTATACAAGTATTGCTCTAAAGGTTCATCAATCAAACTTGACACCATGCCTAATTTGATTAAAGCAAGCTAATTAACCTAAGCACCTTGCTTAATTTAAAGAGCTTATGAAATGTATTGTAGCTAGCAACACATTCAAATCAGAGCAAACCGCAAAAGATGAAGGGAGCATGGAAGCATCGAGAGATATTCACATGGAGATAATCATATGGAAACTGGTGAACTTTGCTTTGATTAAGGTAAAAAGCAAAAACCTTTTCACGTACCTGAGTGTGGCCACCGTTGGCATCTGATGATGAAGACTTTTGGAACTGATGCCACGGTGATGGCACTACGCCGACGTGACTCAGTAGTTGGCTGAATCCTCCTCTATGTTGATGTTGCCGTGTAAGGATACACGGTGGCAAAGGGGATCGGCTCTCAAACACTCCAACTAGTGGGATGCCGCGGAGCTAGCTTGGGTGTAGACAATATGTTGCAACAATCGGTTCCAAACCAGGCTAGTGGAGCGGCAAAGGAGTGGAGGCGTAGAGTACGTCTCCTCTCTTGCGCGAAGCGCAAAGAACGAGCGAAAACTAGCTAGGCCAGGTGAAGTTCGGCCACTAGCCTTGAATCAAGGCTTGCAGACATACGAACACCTTGGCCTAAAGCCATTGATCGCTGGATATTTATTTTGATTTTTTTATTTTTTTTATTTTTTTCAATGCAAAACGATGGTGGGTGAATGAATGCAAATACAAAATTGGGAAATATGCAGTGGATTAAAAAAAATGGGGTGATAAAATGCATGAATTTCTAAGCCTGGCGTTTCTCATGGCACAAACTGATCATCCATTTCTAGGGTGTGGTCGGAGACAGTCCCATTTAACCCTATAGACGGTGAACCAATCACACTTGGGAATCACCGACACAAAATAGGGGCTGCCATGAGTTGGACTAAGAACATCGAATAAATAGGCAGCAAAAAGGCTTCACTACCTATCTAGACTAGGCGCAATTAGCCGAATACACTTCAAAGTCGAGGAGCCACCCATTCAAAAAGAAGGCATAGAAATTGAATGATTGAAAGCAAACATGCAGTGGATAATGCAAAATTTAAAGGATAATGCATAGGTTACCTCCTAGCAGGTACTCAAAATTTAAAGTCTATGAGTAGGACTATCTCACATACCTTGAATTTTCTTCGCCATTACCGATAATTTGAGATGGAATTGCGATGATGCAGCGTCGTTCGTCCGTCACATTTGATTTTGATTTTTCTCAAGGACGACGATCTTCCCTCCAGGCTGCACATGATTGTGATAGTATATATGTATATTTTTCTAATATAAACACGTACCTGTGGGAATTTCTTTTCGTTTCGAAACTTGCGCGCATATTGCAGTAGACAGGGGCAAAGATTCATAAATCCTGCATGATCGGGCACCCTGGGCTCTTTGCATCCTCCTGTTTGAAACAAACTCAAACAAACAGGGGTAATCCCTCTAATGCTAGCGGTAAATTAGATTAGTAGACACCAATGTCAGTCATCAATATCTTTCGCCAATTGCTTCCCCGGCAACGGCGTCAGAAATGCTTGTTGACACTTCTTACAGTCCACTATCAGGATTGCCAATCCCAGTAATTGTGCAAGGAGTGTTCATTGGTATCCTTACGATACAGATATAAATCCGCAAGCGCACAGATACCGATGTAGCATTTCACCCGGGAGTATTCCTAGGTATCGTATTTATATTTCCGCAGGGAAGCATTGGATAAAGAGCATCGACTATTGACAAGGATGTAACTACTAATTAAAGTACCGGCTAACAAGGCGGGGGCAAAGGATAGGATAGGAGTGATATGCAGTTGACACACACAAGGAGTAGTCCAGGATAAATGAGAGAAGAGCGGTCTAGCTAGTGGGAGGACAACGAGACAGGAAAGGATTCCTATATACTTCCATCGGCCTTGAGGTATCTCTAGCAAAGGTTACGGCTAGCATGAAGAATGGCATCTATGGTTCTCTTCCTAGTTCTATTATCTCAACATCGGGGACGGAGCCCGTGACACACAGAAAGGGATGAGAAGGGGTGCCACAAACTCCGCGGAATGGAGCCAGCGGCACACAGAAAGGGATGGGAAGGGGTGCCACCAACATCCGTCATCTTACAGGGAGCCTACCATAAGAGCCAGGCGTGATGGGATACGAAGGCCGTATAGGGCTGTCACCACCTAACGGCTACCACCTCCGTGCCAACTCAGAGATATTCCAAGGGTACTATCTAGACTAGGTACCATACCTACGCTAGACAATAACTACTCACTCTCCTAGAAAAGGGCAAGCAATCCCGTCAATACCCCTGTGACAATTCACCGCAAGTATTGAGCAGAAACGAGGAACCAGCTAAGATAAGGAATTAAGAGAGAACTTCTAGAGCCAGACTACAACAACTATAACCAGGACTAGACATTCTACACTTACTCGCGAAATAAATGCAGAACAAATAGCTCAAGTAAATGCAGAGGAAATATATTGATTACTCAGAGTCAAACATAAAGAAAAGGAAAAGATACAAGAGCTTTACCAGAACTCCAGAAGACGACTCCGGAACCCCGAGCGAAGATCGACTCTGACTCTAACTCCCAACTAGACTAGCCTAACTCTACATCTTGGAAGAGGGGAATGGAGACTTGCTCCCAAGTGGTGCATTTTACAAGTGAGGATCCAGGAGGTGAAGGACAACATTTAAAGGGACTTGGAGGCGGTGGAGGAAGAGCAGGGGCCAAGGCACCGCACAGCGGTGCCCCCCGGCCAGTTCGGCCGAACCGGGGAGTTCGGGCGAACTGGTCAGTTAGGCCAAACCTTTGATCTTGCACCGCCTTGCTTCCCACGGCCTTGATTTTCTTGTGGAGTCGGTTGTGGGTCGGTTTGTGCAGTGGGGGCGGTTCGGCCGAATGGATGGATTCGGCCGAACTAGGCCGGTGGCCCAGGCTGCCCCCTGCACCGCCTTTGCTTCCTGGGCTTCGTGAATGACTTGATCCAGGTGGTCTTCGTGTGGTTCGGTGTTGGCACTTCTTACGACCCAATATCAGAATTGAGAATACTGGTACTAGGGTAAGGAGTGTTTCAGTGGTTTTCCTTATGGCTAGTAAAATATAGAAATATTCTGCAAGCGCACAGAATCACCGCTGTAGCACTTCACCTGGGAGTATCCCGAGGTATCGTAATTTATATTTCCGCAGGGAAGCTTTGGCAAGAATACTAGTGAACTGATATTCGAGACTATCAGAGAGGGGTACACGACTAGACAAGACAGGGAATAATGGTATTGGATAGGAGTGGATATACCGGACACACAGCTCAAGGGATGCTCAGGTAAGGGAGAAAAGGAATAGATAGCTGGGAGGACAACGAGAAGAGATAGAGGACTCCTAGATACTTTATCTACCTATGTCATTCTAGCTTAGAGATACAGCGGCTACAAAGCCAGCACTAGCAGATCTGGGATAACTCTATTGTCTTAGCTTCGGGACAAGGGAACTGATGGACACGCAGAAAGGGATGAGAAGGGGTGCCACTATTTCCCCACTGGGGGATCCTACGGACCGGAACTAACGTGATGGGCTACGAAGACTGAAAGGGCTGTCACCACCTCCTGGCTACCACCTCCGTTGCGACGGGAATACTCTAAGGCCACTGACTAGTCTAGGAACCGCTCCTACACTAGGCAACAACTACTCACTTTGCTAGCAGAAGCAAGCAACCCTTACTCACACCCCAATGACAATTCACCGCTAGTGTGAGCAGAGACGAAGAACCAGCAAAGACAAAGACTTAAACAAGACTACAAGCACTAGAACTTTAACTGACTATAGTCTAAACAAGATATATTTGCAACTAGAATAAAGTAGAAGCAAGATATAAATGACAAAGGCAAAGTGATAAAGATAACAAAAGGAAAAGTAAAAGATACAAGAGCTATTACCAGAGCTTCTGAAGACGACTCCGGAACCTCCGAGGCAAAGCTCGACTCAACTCTAACTCCCAACTAAACTATCCTAACTCTACTAGAATGAAAGTGGAAATGAGCTCCTTGGCTTGGTGTGTGTCTACAAGTGAAAGTGACCCTCTATTTATAGGCTGTGTTGAATGAGCAGCTTGGCACTGTATTTATAGTTGTTCGAAGGCGGTTTGGAGGTTGGGTAACCGCCAAGGCAGCTGGAGGCGGTTGGGAGGCGGTTCGGCCGAAGATCTCGGTTCGGCCGAACTGTAGGGTTCGGCCGAACCAGAGGATCTGCCGACCTTGCCTCCTACGACCTGGATCAGCTCCCTGGTGTCGGTTTCCAGCTGGGGGCGGTTCGGCCGAACCAGGCCTGGCCCATGGTCGGCCCCCCAGCACCGCCTTTTGGTGCTTGGACTGCTCCTGGGCTACTTCTTGATGTTGGACTTGTGTTGAGCTGGCCCAGGGTGACATGGCATGCTCCGGGATGTGTTGGCGGTCGTCCACGTGTCGTGCTTGGTCATCGGTGATGTGGACGGCTCCCGGCGGCCCGTACGGCTAAGGGGGGTAACCGGCCGAACGGAGTTGTTCGGCCGATTCGGTCATTTTCGGCCCCAATAGCGCGTATTTGTCGTAGTTGTACCTGCACAAGTGACACTCACCAAAACTCGTGGAACTTTATTAGAAATAAAACCTAAGTACATGGAATGTTGCATATAACCTTGTTTATTCCCGAGTATTGGTGGTCGAATTTGGGTTGTAACGACCGCCAACAAGCTTGTTGGCGGTCGCTACAAACCGATTTCCGACCTCCAACCGAGTATAAAACAAACACAATGGAGACACACACCGTAGCTATAGGGCTTATCACTGACTATTTCCACGAGTTTTGGTGATTGTCCATTGTGCAGGTACAAAATGGAAAAATACGTGCTACAGGGGACGGAAATGACCGAATCGGCCGAACGACTCCGTTCGGCCAGTTATCCCCCTTAACCATGCATGCCACCGGGAGTCGTCCACATCAACGAACATCAAACGTGTGGCAGAACCGCTAATCCTAACCCAATAAAAGTGCACTTATACCGCCTTAAACGCGACCCGACACTTAAATTGGATGAAGATAGCTGTCTGTCGGGTTTCACCCGATACAACCACGTATTTCGAGATCGAAACAAAGCATACAAATACTCGTACAAAGACGAGCCCAGGGATTACATCAATCCAAATTATTACATCGCGCTGGGAAAGAAGCAGGCAAGGAAGAGAGAGAAGAAAGGGTTTGACCCGGAATTCAAACGTGTTTGACTGAGATTTAAACAAGAATTTGCTTTGAAACTTGAAGTTTGGCCAAAATAAAAGTTTCTCAGAATTTAATTCCCTACAACTTTTGTGTTGGACCAAATTTGATTTGAGCACTATTTATGGCAGAAAAGTTAGATGTTTAGATTTTGTTCAAAAGCACTTTGAATTTAAAATTCAAAGTCAATTAGTTTAATAAATGAGTAAAATCTATCACTGGTCCCTAAACTTGTATCGATGTGTCATCCCGGTCCCTAAACTCGCAAATCGACCGTTCAGGTCCTCAAACTTGTTCGACTGTGTCATCCCGGTCCCTAATCTTGCATATCACTCATTTAGGTCCTCCAACTTGTTCAGTTGTGTCACCCCGGTCCCTAAACTTGGATTTGAATTCATAATTTTTTCATGTGAACTCTAATGAAGACAAACTTTATATGAAACTTTTACCCATCGACGCGATCTACAACTTTGTTGTTGATTTTTTTATTTTAAGTCTTTTTTTGTCCCAAAATGTAATTTTAAAATTAAAATTTCAAAATCTATAAGCATGCAACAATATTTTGGGATGCTAAACAGTATTAATTTAAAAACTTTTCAACTACAAAGTTGTAGGTCGAGTCGAGGGCTACAATTTTGATATAAAGTTTATCTTCATCAGAGTTCACATGAAAAAGTTATGGATTATCTTTTGATATAAAGTTTTTAGACCGTCCTATTTGACCCAGATGATATTCAAATCCAAGTTTAGGGACCGGGGTGACACAACTGAACAAGTTTGAGGACCTAAATGAGTGATATGCAAGTTTAGGGACCGGGATGACACAGTCGAACAAGTTTGAGGACCTGAACGGTCGATTTGTGAGTTTAGGGACCGGGATGACACAGCGGTACAAGTTTAGGGACCGGTGATGGATTTTACTCTTAATAAATTGACTACAAGTTTCAAATCATATTACTCAACTTTAGCCCTATGATTAATACCATGAATTAAAAGAGTTTTAATTGTGAGAAACCAAAAATCCATTGAAGAACTATTTGGCTTTTAGTTGAATTCGAAATTCAATTTAAATTTACTTAATCTTTAACTCTAGATCTTTGGATTAATTTAATAAACTTTGTGGTCACTACCCATGACCATTATTTATTTGTTGAATCATTGCTTTAAAACTTTGGCATGATTAAAAATTTGGTAAAATTGAAGTCAATAGCAGGTTTGACTCTAGCCGACATGTAATTAAAGTATTAATTGTGCTCAGATTTGTTTTTATTGGGACTCTAATTGTTTGGGTTATCACAGCCTACCCCCCTTAAAAGAAATCTCGTCCCGAGATTTGAGATAAGAAAAGCTAGTGGGGTTTTTGTACCTTGGTGTACAAGTAGAAAACCTCGAAAGTTTTTATTAAGGAATTCCTCCGTCTCCCACGTTGCTTCATCTTCGGTATGATGGTTCCATTGAACTTTAAACATTTTGATCGCTTGTCTTCTTGTCTTCCTTTCCTTTCGATCCAAAATCTTGATTGGAAACTCCACATAAGAAAGATCTGGTTCTACCCATACTTCACTTTGTTCAATTACCTCATCAGGGACTCGAAGGCATTTCTTAAGTTGAGACACATGAAAGACATCATGGATAGCTGAAAGTTTATCGAGAAGTCGAATCCGATATGCCACTGGTCCATATTTTTCTATAATTTCATAAGGACCAATATATCGTGGAGCTAGCTTGCCTTTCACTCCAAATCTTTGTACACCTTTGGTTGGTGATACCCGAAGGTAAACATGATCACCAACCTCAAACTCCAAAGATTTTCTTCTCTTGTCAAAATAACTCTTTTGTCTAGATTGAGCGGCTTGAAGATTTTTCTGTATTATTTTCACTCTTTCCTCTGCTTCGATTACCAAATCGGGTCCGAAGATTTGTCGTTCCCCAGATTGAGACCAACTCAAAGGAGTTTGACATCTCCACCCATACAAAGCTTCGAATGGTGCCATCTTTAGACTTGCTTGATAGCTGTTATTATAAGAGAATTCTGCAAGTGGTAAACACTAGTCCCAATTTTTGTCATAATGAATGACACAAGCTCGGAGCATGTCCTCAAGAATTTGATTGACCCTTTCTGTTTGCCCATCTGTTTGAGGGTGGTATGCTAAGCTACGGATCAGTTTGGTTCCAAGAGACTCTTGCAGCTGCTCCCAAAAGCGAGCCACAAATTGAGGCCCTCGGTCTGCGATGATAGTTTTGGGCACACCATGTAGGCAAACAATTCGATCGAGATAGATTTCTGCATATTTCTTAGTCAAATATGTGGTATGAACTGGAATAAAATGGGCGGCCTTAGTGAGTCTGTCCACTATAACCCATATAGAGTCATGCTTCTGAGAAGTGTGGGGTAGACCAACAATGAAATCCATACTTATGTCTTCCCACTTCCAAGATGGTATAGGCAATGGTTGAAGAGTGCCGGCTACCTTTAAGTGGCTTGCCTTTACCCTTTGACATGTGTCACATTCCGACACATATTTAGCAATTTCTCTTTTCATCCTAGTCCACCAGAATTGTTGCTTGAGATCTTGGTACATTCTACTACTGCCTGGGTGAATAGAGAATTTAGAGAGGTGTGCTTCATCTAGGATTTGCTTCCGGAGATCGTGGTTCTTTGAAACAACAAGGCGGTCCTGGAACCATAGGACTCCCTTCCAATCTTGCCGAAAGCACTTATACTTATCTACTCCTTGCGAAAGCTTTTGCTTAATTGTTTTTACACCCTCATCATTTAATTGTGCCATAATAACTTGATCTTGCAGTGTCGGTTCAAGAGTTATGTGGTTCAAGGTTCCATGAGGAATGATCTCCAAATTGAGTTTGCTCATTTCATGTCATAGAGTTTTTGTGATTGACTCTACAGAAAGGCAATTGCAGTGAGCTTTCCGGCTTAAGGCGTCTGCTACCACATTGGCTTTCCCGGGGTGATAGTGTACCTCAAGATCATAATCCTTAATCAACTCTAGCCATCTTCTTTGCCGCAGATTTAAATCAGCTTGTGTGAAGATATATTTGAGGCTCTTATGATCGGTGTAGATATTACAATGATTACCCATAAGATAATGCCTCCAAATTTTCAAGGCATGAATGACAGCTGCTAGCTCGAGATCATGAGTAGGATAATTCTGCTCGTGAGGCCGAAGAGCTCGTGATGCATAGGCAATGACCCGACGTTCTTGCATAAGAACACAACCGAGTCCAGTGCCTGAGGCGTCACAATAGACATCGAATGGCTTTGTGTTGTCTGGCTGAGCTAGAACGGGTGCTGAAGTCAAGAGTTTTCTTAGAGTGTGGAAGGGTTCCATGCATTTTTCACTCCATACAAACTTGACTCCTTTCTTCAGCAATTCGGTCATGGGTTTAGCAATTTTTGAGAAGTCTGGTATAAACCGACGATAATATCCTGCTAGACCTAGAAAACTCCGAATTTGATGAACTGAAGTGGGAGGCTTCCAGTCCATCACTTCTTGCACCTTGCTGGGATCAACAGCAATTCCGTCACTTGAGATGGTATGTCCCAAGAACTTAACACCTTTTAGCCAAAATTCACACTTGGAGAATTTAGCATAAAGCCGATGATCTCTGAGACGTTGAAGAACAATGTGAAGGTGCTGAGCATGTTCTTCTTCATTTTTTGAATATATGAGAATATCGTCAATGAAAACCACGACGAATTTATCAAGTTCCGGCATAAAGACTAAATTCATGAGATACATGAAATAGGCTAGAGCATTAGTGAGACCAAAAGACATGACCAAGTACTCATAAAGTCCATAACGAGTAGAGAAGGCAGTCTTAGGAATATCACTTGGCCGGATTTTGATTTGGTGATAGCCAGAACGGAGATCAATTTTTGAAAAGACCTTCGCTCCCACTAGCTGATCAAAAAGAAGATCAATGCGAGGCAATGGATACTTGTTTTTGATAGTCACCGCATTGAGTGGCCGATAGTCTACACAGAGTCTTAGACTATTATCTTTCTTCTAAACAAAGAGAGCGGGACAACCCCAAGGTGAGCAACTAGGTCGGATATAACCTTTATCTAGCAGTTCTTGGAGTTGGATTTTTAATTCGGCTAGTTCCTTTGGTGGCATTCGATAAGGTCTTTTTGATATGGGGGCAGTGCCTGGCTGTAATTCAATGACAAACTCAATTTCCCTATCTGGTGGCATTCCAGGTAAGTCATCCGGAAAAACATCGGCATACTCGCATACCACATGGATGTCTTCTATTTTGATTTCCATCATTGCATAGGCACAAGTATTGATGCATTTACGAGGTGGCAGATAAAGAGTAGTGATTCCATGTGTGGGTGAGTTGATTTCAACTGCTCGTTCTGCAATATCTAAAGTGACTCCATGTTGAGTCATCCAATTCATACCCAAAATAATATCTATGTCCTCCATTCCCAAGATAATAAGATCGATGGGAATTATTTGACTACCCAATTTGAGTGGCACACGTCGTGTGATTTGATTGGAAGCAATTTTACCACCAGGTGTAGAAATCATGTATGCACCCTTTGTGTGTGTAAACCCTAGCCCACATTTTCCACAAAACTTGGTACTGATAAAACTATGTGATGCTCCTGAATCAAATCAAATAATTGCAGGTCGGTTTTGAATAGAAAATGTACCCGTCACGATTGGAGCACCCTCAGGAAGGTCAACAAGAGTGGTGAAGTTAAGTCGCCCCTGGCGCACTTGCACCATCGGCTTCTTGCCTTTGCCGTTGCTACTACTAGGCTTTGACTCCTGAGCTTGATTCTGCTGCCGAGCCTGGGGGCATTCTCGAGCAAAGTGATTTGAGCTCCCACAAGTGAAACAACGGTTCACAATTGGGTGAAATGCCTGCTGCACATTTGGCCTAGGGCCATTAGGCTGAGGATTTGGTCGCTGGAAATTCCCTTGCTGTTGCGGTGGCCTAAAAATCCAGCGCCCCTGCTGAGGAGGCTTCTGGGCAACATTCTGAGGAGCAGTACGCACCAAACGATACCTCTGTGGTGGAGCACTAGAGGATCCAGATGGTGCCTTCCTCTTTTTCTCAGCCCAGTGTGCCATGATGGAATCTTCCTGAGTAATAGCAAGATTAACCAACTCATTGTAAGTGGCAGCCTTGACAAGATTAAGGCGTTCTTTGAGCTTGGTATTAAGTCCACGACGGAAGTGGTCACGCTTCTTAGTGTCAGTGTCAGCATTATAACCCCTATACTGACTCAGATTGTTGAAAACCTGAGCATACTGCAGCACGGTGCGAGTTCCTTAGGTGAGTGCAAGGTATTCATTTAGCTTCCTTTCCATCAACCCTTCTGGAATGTGGTGAGCACGGAAAGCTTCTTTGAATTCCGCCCATGTCACTGCATGGTCGGCAGGAAATGTAGAAGAATAATTTTCCCACCACAAATGGGCCGTGCTGCGGAGCTGCTGTGCTGCAAAGCGAACCTTGTTTGCATCTGAACAAAGGAGCCAACAGCAAAGAAAACTTGGATTCAATAGTGCGAATCCAAGCATCCGCATCGAGAGGTTCTTCCGTTTGAGTGAAAATTGGGGGCTTTGTGTCCAGAAAGTCCTTATAGGTCGCTGCTCCAGGAGGATTGCCATTATGTCCACCCCTCTGCTGTTGCTGTCCTTGGACCAGCTGTCGCAGTAGGTCTACCTGAGCAGCCATTAAAGCCTCAATGGAGGGCGGATTTTGTCCACTTCCTCCCGCTCCTTCAAATCCTTGTGGAGTTTGCCGTGTTGGACCCACCATCTGAAAATTCAGAGCTGTCTCATTAGCTGACATGGTCCATATGACTTCCAATACTTAGTAAGGTAAATGAGAAAGATTTTGAGAGTTGTCACTGAGATTTTCTGGGCAGCATACTGCGTTTTACCAATAAATTCATGGTTTCTATCTTACTCATCCAAAATTTTTCATATTTCTGCTGGGGCTCAACAACTTTATTATCTACAGGTTTGCTGGTCATTTCAGAAGCCCATTCCCTGGTTAAGGTGGACCAAACTTTATTTTTTCAGACTTGCTGGTTTGCTGAATTTCTAGCAGACAGAACTTTGATATCTGGTGCATAACTTTCGGTAGATAGGTCCAAAGGTTCTGAAATTTTGTAAGTGGCTAGTCCACATGATTTGCAACATCTTTGGTGGTCATTTCCAGAGGAGATTCAAAGATTAAAATGACAGAATAATTCATTTACTATGCTACTGTTCTGCTGTGTTTCAGAAAACTACACCTTGGATATATTGACATAATTCATTCTAGGCTACTTCAATTATGCTAAAAATTTGCCATGAAACAGAACACAACATGACCAACAAGTTTGGTATGCAAAGGTAGAACTGGAAATATTGTTGTCCGAATTTGAAATTTTCTAAAATTCGTAAACTCAGAAATTTCAGACAGACATGGTCCTAGTATTTTGGGCATAACTCTCAGCTCTTTGGGTCAAATTGCACCAAATTTTGACAGCAAGTACATGACTCACATACAAACAACTTTTATGTTGATCATTTTTACTAGAAAGGAGGTTTAGGGGGCCGAAAAATTAAAATTCGGTACTGTTGTTTAAACAAAACAGATTTCAGGTGATTTACAAATGATGGCGTTTAGTTCATTTGTTGCTCATAAAGATGCTTAGTGAAAACCTGATTTCTTTTCAATGTGTTTAAGGCATGATGCATGATATTCCTATCGTCCTCACATTAGAAAGATATCCAAATAAATTTGGATTTTGACGTTATTTCGGTGGCATTGTACGTCATTCCTTATAATAACTAGTCGAGTCACTATTCGTTCTTAGACTAGCGTAGTAAGTGTACCTGCATCGAAAACAAGATATATCCACTTGAACCTTTCGTGCCAGCACTCACGAAAGCGTCCACATTCATTACCATTCACTATAGGAATGGCACCCATGCGTTCCACGCTGCATGGACAGCATTCATATGTTCCTGACCCAGGCAACATATTAACAATCCATGGATGCACCGCATACCAAAATGGGTCCGATTTCGATCATTGGGGATCACTGCAGCCTTATCACCTACAGCCGGTGGCGACAAGCTGTTTTGAATTGAGCTTGAGTCGCATCCTGTTGCGCACCGCGCGGTAGGATAGGCACCCGTATAAAACACGTGTGCGAGCCTAAACGACTACAAGTATCAGAATGCTTACCTACTTACCAAGACGTAGGTGCGTCATTACATTAAAGTAAATTGCATGAAAGTAAATGTGCTGGAAGTCAGTTTATAAATTAGTAGCCACCTAAATATTCCCATAATCCACTAGTGCTTCACGTTCTATCTTTCTCCTTAACGAGCCAACGCTTTTTGTAAAACACAACTTTGGTGGGTAAATTTTATCGAAAAAGCGTTTTTAACGCTTGTTGCTTTCCCTGGTGTAGCTTTTCGGCTCTGATACCAGCTGTGGTAGAACCGCTAATCCTAACCCAATAAAAGTGCACTTATACTGCCTTAAACGCGATCCGACACGTAAATTGGATGAAGATAGCTATCTGTCGGGTTTCACCCGATACAACCACGTATTTCGAGTTCGAAACAAAGCATACAAATACTCGTACGAAGACGAGCCCAGGGATTACATCAATCCAAATTATTACATCAAGAAGGTTCACATGCCTTTATTACAAACCGAAATCAAAAGTAAAGCAGTTCAGAGTTTAACATAAAACAGCGGAAAACAAATGGAGTCTAATCGACGATACAAGTGACATCATGAGGAAGCCTCCCATGACCTCATTCATCATCATCCTCGCCAACCGAGGACGGGTTCCACTCAACACTCCAACCCGGAGGGAGTTGGCATGGCCAAGTCAGACTAGCAACCATATCTTCTAAAGCATTACCTGAAAACAAAGCCACAAGCAAGGCTGGGTATACTAATACTCAGCAAGGCTTACCCGACAGTAAAAAGACTTCTAGACATGCAAGGCTTTTTGGCTGAGGGGTTTTTTTGCCAAAAAGCGATTAAAAAGTGAGTCCTTACTTTCAAGTTTTATTTTCAAGATTCTAGTGAATATAACCATTCTAAGTGAGCACTTAAACTAATCAAACATGTTGTTCAAGCAAATTAAGCAACAACATATATCCAATAACAAACTCATGTTCAACTTTTTACTCAGTGCAGGGTCAAAACATGGGTTTAAATTCAACTTAGGCTCCCAATTATTTTAAATAAATTCTTACTAGACAGGCGGGGCACCAATAAACCTCCAAAAATAACTTTCCCGTCCCCGCCCTTCATCCTTATGATTCCATCATAAGTAAAGCAATAAACTCCTATAACTCGCGAGTGACAGGAAATCACTCGACTTCTACCGGGTCCTAGTTAAGCATAGCAAACTACTACGACCCTTTACTAGTAAGCAACTTGGGATCCTATAGATAATGCATCTAAGGTTTCAAACAACTCCTATACTTAAATGCACAAACATAAGTACATAAAAATATTGCATAAAATTTTTAGAGAAAACCGGGTTATGCTCCGGGGCTTGCCTTCTTGCTCAATACTGGCCTTGGGCCCTTCCGAACTTTGGTTCGGGTCCTGATTAGCCTCAATCACGTTCAACTCTCCTCCTTGAACTTCAACTTCCGGCACGAGCGCATAATTCCCGTCAGCGAGGTTAGTGTCTACACGAAAATGCACATGCATTGGCTTTTATTTAAACATTTGATTGACTGAAATAAAACTTTATTCAAGCTGAACTCATATTAAGGAGGTTTAGTTGAGACCATATTCACCTAGATAAAAACATATACATTTTCTATCTTTACAAAAGCATGGGTTATGTGGGTGGTGATTTTCTTTCATGTCCTGTTTGATGGTGATTGTGTACATATATAAAAGAGTTACATAACAACATCACATAAAGAAAACAGAAAACATAAACATGTGGTGGGTGTAGCTTGCACATGGTTATTTGAGTATTTTATTAAATAAGTTAACCCATTGCTCATTTTTATTATTTAATCAACTTTAGATAGCAGAACATAATGTATTCATCTCTACTATTTACTGAGCACTTCTAACCACAATACTGATCCACCACAAAAGGTTGAGCCACTTTTACTGAGTAATTAATTTACTAAAAACATTTTACTATAGCAAAGCTGGAAACTAAAATAAATGGAAAACAGTAGCTACAGGTCATATTTTTAGGTTCTGTTTGTACAGTGATCTAGGCATGCCATGAGTAACAACATATCCAAAATTCAGCTCCAAAGCTTCTGTGTAGCTCGAGTTATGCATAAAAGATGTAAAACACTATTTTATTTTTAGAGCAAAACGTACACAGCAAAAGTATATACAGTTGAAACTTAGTTTTATTCCACTCTACTCTTTTCAGGATCCCATCTCAGAGTTTGTTCATAAGTTTTGAAAAACTACAAATTGTTCCTCATTGGCACACTCAATCACTCAAGTGTATTTGAATCCTCACTAAAGGCTTATGCCTTCTTTTTCATCCTAACTTCTAATTTGAATCTCGGATGAAGGCATGCATGCATCTTATATTTTACTAAGTCAAAGACCGGATCTATGAGGAAACCAGACACATCTTAAGATCGAGAAGTGCAAGTATGTGGGATGGATGGAGTGGAATATGGTGGAGTGGAATGGAATATTATGGAACTCCTTGGATGAAATTCCCTCTCCTTGATTTATTTTTCAAGAACATGGGCTATCTTTTATTCTCATATTTTTGCCATGCCACTTGGCATGCTTTTCTTTTTCTCTTTCTTTTTGCCATGCTCTTTGGCATGCTTTTCTTTTTCTTTTATTTTTGCCATGCTTCTTTGGCATGCTTTTCTTTTTACATAGCCCATGTCCCTATCAAGAATTTTTGGAGAGGAAAAATCATAGATCATGCAGCATTTTATTTTTGTGGATGGATGATGGTAAATGGTTGATCCCCGGCAACGGTGCCAGAAATTCTTGTTGGCACTTCTTACGATCCAATATCAGAATTGAGAATCCTGATACTAGGGTAAGGAGTGTTTCAGTGGTTTTCCTTATGGCTGGTAAAATATAGAAATATTCTACAAGCGCGCAGAATCACCGCTGTAGCACTTCACCTGGGAGTATCCCGAGGTATCGTAATTTATATTTCTGCAGGGAAGCTTTGGCAAGAATACTAGTGAACATATATTCGAGACTATCAGAGAGGGGTACACGACTAGACAAGACAGGGGATAACGGTATTGGATAGGAGTGGATATACCGGACACACAGCTCAAGGGACAAAGGATGAAGGCATGCATGTACGTTATATTTTGCTAAGTCAAAGACCGGATCAATGAGGAAACAAAACACATCTTTAAGATCGAGAAGTGCAAGTGTGTGGGATGGATGGAGTGGAATATGGTGGAATGGAATATGGTGGGACTCCTTGGATGAACTTCCCTCTCCTTGATTTATTTTTCAAGAACATGGGCTATCTTTTATTCTCATATATTTGCCATGCCACTTGGCATGCTTTTCTTTTTCTCTTTCTTTTTGCCATGCTCTTTGGCACGCTTTTCTTTTTTTCTTTTTTTTGCCATGCTTCTTTGGCATGCTTTTCTTTTTGCATAGCCCATGTATCTCTCAAGAATTTTTGGAGAGGAAAATCATAGAACATGGAGCATTTATTTTTGTGGATGGATGATGGAAAATGGTTGCTAACTCCCAGTGTAGGAATTGCAAGTGAGAGGTAGTGTGTGTACGTGGATCTCGATCTCTAAGAATATGAAAGCTTCACTCAAAGGTCACAACGATTTGACAAAGCTCACTAAGATGGCAAGCAGCATATGAGTAGAAATTTTCAACTAAGCTTATCATATGGCTCTAGTAGGTATTTTGACCAATGAGGAACTTGTTTCATTTTAAAAGCATAAATCTCCAAGATTTTCCCGTACTAAGAGCAGGAATGAAATTCAACCAAACTCTCACTATATCAATCCCCACAACAACTTAGACTTGGAATAAAGCATGTGCTCCCACAATGTTTTCAGGTTTATTATTACTCATGCCAAATAACTCAAGCATTATTAAGCAACTAGTTGCAACAAAGTACTTGCAAAATTAATGACAGAGCAACTATTCATCATTTCCAAAGTGAGAGGCATATGATTTATTCCATGCATAGTTGGGAGTTATTTTATTCAAGGGAAATATTTTTGGTATTTTCATATTTTTTTTAAATGCAAACTAAAGCATGAAGGAAAAGAAATGCGATTGGGTGATCAAAATGCTGGGTATATCGGAACGTACCTGAATGGGGGTCCTCCCCCAAGCTTGGACTTCTCACTGGTAGGGATGAAATCTTGACAGGTACTGGCTCAGTTGATCCGCTTGTTCGTGGACGTCATGCTGGATGGACGCCATCATCCCTCTATTCTCTTGAAGGTACTGAGAATGGAGGGCTAACGTGTCTTGAATCTCTCCTGGGCCAACATTTAATCCGGCGCCGCCTCTGGTCTTGGACCCCTCCTGGGCCTATTCTCTGGTGATGGTCTTCGTGTATTCTGGCCCAGAAGTGATATGGTCGTGGCCCGGGATGAGATGGCTGCCGTCTACCCGTTGTTTGTCGTGTTCGTTTGATGCTCGTTGATGTTGACGACTCCCGGTGGCATGCATGGTTAAGGGGGATAACTGGCCGAACGGAGTCGTTCGGCCGATTCGGTCATTTCCGTCCCCTATAGCACGTATTTCTCCATTTTCTACCTGCACAATGGACAATCACCAAAACTCGTGGAAATAGTCAGTTATAAGCCCTATAGCTATGGTGTGCGTCTCCATTGTGTTTGTTTTATACTCGGTTGGAGGTCAGAAATCGGTCTGTAGCGACCGCCAACAAGCTTCCCCAAGCTTAGCTCTTTGCTCGTCCTCGAGCAAAGATAAAAACTTAGGCTCGGTGGATCAGGAGTTGCTACAATGTCATTTCTCTTGCAGGTAACTTTATAAACAACTAGTACTCAAATTTTTTACTTGACTTACTAGCAAGGTATAATTCACCATTTTACCTATGGGCTTATAGCAATCTCCTTATCTTGGGCGGTTGAAAGGATGAATAGGTTAACTTAGTTTTATTCCACTCTACTCTTTTCAGGATCCTATCTCAGCATTTTTCACCCTTTTGTGAAAAGATTAGTTGTTCCTCATCGGCTTCGCTCAAGTGTATTTGAATCCTTACCAAAGGCTTTGCCTTCTTTTTATCCTAACATCTAATTTGGCTTTTTGTGTGGCTCAAGGACAAAGAATGAAGGCATACAAGCATCTTATATTTTGCTAAGTCAAAACCCGGACCTTAGGAGAATCAAATCACACTCTTAGATTGAGAAGTGCAAGTGTGTGGATTATGCGGAGTGGAATGGAGTGGAATTTGGTGGAACTTCATGGAATCATTCTTCCTCTCCTTGATTTATTTTTCGAGAGCATGGGCTATCTTTTATTCTTCATATTTTTGCCATGCCTTTTGGCATGCTTTTCTTTTTCTCATATTTTTGCCATGTCTTTTGACATGCTTTTGTTTTCTCATATTTTTGCCATGCCACTTGGCATGCTTTTCTTTTTCTTTTTACATAGCCCATGCCTCTACTTCAAAGATATTTGGAGAGGGAATCAAAGAACATGAAAATTATTTGTGGGGAGTGGAGGATGACATGGTTTTGCTAACTCCCAGTGTAGGAATTGCAAGTGAGAGGTGGAGTGTATGTGAATCTCGATCTTAGAAGCATGAAAGACTCCTCACTAAGGTCACAACAATTTGACAAAGCTCACTAAGATAACAAGCAGCATATGAGTAGAAATTTTAAGCAGCATGGTAGAAAATTTAGAACTAATCCTATCATATGGCTCTGGTAGGAATTTTTGACCAATGAGGAACTTTGTTTTATTTTTGAAAGCATAAACATCCGAGATTTTCACCATACTAAGAGCAGAAATAGAATTCAACCAAAGTCTCACTATATCAATCCCCACAACAACTTAGACTTGGAAGGAACCACTCCTACACAGATCAATAACTACTTACTTCGCTAGCAGAAGCAAGCAACTCGAACTCACACCCCAATGACAAGTCAATGCTAGTGTGAGCAGAATCGAAGAACCAATTAAGACAGAAACCTTAGAAAATTTGTTTTAGCTAAAAAAATTATAAAATTACTTCCATATTTTTGTAGATGTGTGCTTTTAAATGCAAACTAAAGCATGAAGGTTGGAAATGCACCAACTGGAGCGACAATTTTATTCTTTCTGCATTCAACTCCAATTTTATTTATTCATTAAGCTAAGGTGGGAAATAAATTGAAACTAATGGTGCTCTAAAAGATACAACCACACGACTTCTACTCTATAGATGGATTGTAAAGGTCTAGATGTCATGTGGCTTTGGCGAGCCTCTTGAATTTTGTTGTGAATGCTTGGAAGAGGACATTGTTCTTGTCCATCTGCCAAGGCTCGCCTTTAGTGACCTTCTCATCCCGGTTGCTCAACTTCTGGCTGGTTTGTGCCAGTTCTTTTTCAGGCTCTTCAACCATGGGTTTCTCTTCTCCCTCCTCCATGGCTTTCTTCATTAGTAGACTTGTCACACTCATGGATAGGGAACCCTTGGGTGAGGAAAGGTCGAGGATTGGGTGGCTAGGACATGTAGGCACTGGGTCATGCTCGGGAAAGTGATGGAGGATGGTTTCTGACTTGAGATCGACTAGCAGCTTTCCCAACATTTTCCTAGCGACTTTGAGACAAGATGGGATAGAGATAGGATCAAGGGTCCAAAAGGGCGCTCAAGGGGTAAAGAGGGTTCCTTCGGTCGAACCAACATAGTTTGGCCGAATTGTCCGCCCAAACTAGAGTGGTCTAGTTTGCCCAAAGTGCTTTTATGGAGTCTATCTCTCTAGTGCACACCCATCTCATTGACGATCTTCTTGCAGAATGTTCTTGATGTGAGTGTTGGATGTTCTTCTTGACCACTAGTTTGGGGGTGAGAAGGTGTGGCTATAGAATACAGCTCCCCCAAGCTTGGATATTTCCGGGAGATGGAGTCAATGAGATGGGAGCCCCTATGACTAGCCCAGGGACGCCAAAGCGAGGGAAGATGTTTTCATTGGACATTTGCTTAGCGTGCCTGGTGGCTGCGGCTCGGTAGGGCTTGGCTTCTTCCCAGCTAGAGATGGGATCTATGGCTACTAGAGTAAACTCGTAGTTCTCTGAGTTAGGAAAATGACCCATGGGGTCTATTCCCCTTACATCAAAGATTTCTACTTGAAGACTACTGGTAAGCGGCTTTGCGTCTCTTAGATTCCCGTGTTTCTGGGTGGACATCTCTTGCTAAATTCCTTAGCATCTCCATATTGCCAGACCTTTGTTCTGAAATTTTGCCAGACCTTTATTTTGAACGCTCTATAGTGACCTTCATAAGGTGCTGCATGATATCTCTTCCAGGTTTTATGTGCCTCAAGTGCAGGTATGCATTGTCTGAGTCCATTTTGTATCCAGAAGAGATACGGGTTGTCCCAATGGTGATGTCTGTTCTCGTAAACCAATATTTTCCTATTTTCACCTGGTGGGACATACCCTAACACCATGAAGTCAACTATGGTGGCGTACCACTGCTCTAGTGTTGTGGCCTTGAGGAGCGTATCACCCCGTAAGACAATCGCTGATGCGAAGATCAAACAGGACTTGTACCCGAGACAGACCCAACGGATGAGTCTTGGGTTCGCATCCTTTTTGGCCAAGAAATACTTCAGAGCAGCATGGTCTGAATAGACTATGACCTTAGCCCCAACTTGGTAGGACCGGAATTTGTCTACAACAAACACAGCTGCTAAGAGTTCCTTTTATTCTCATAATACATTAATTATGTCATTCCATCCTAACAATGTTGTCCTTGGTTTGGCCCACAACAGCTCCTACGGCAAAATCGCTCGCATCACACATGATCTCTAGTGGAATGCTATAGTCGTGGGACTGGATGATGGGAGCGAAACTGAGTGCTTTCTTGAGGGTGTGAAAGAGCACTCTTGATCAGAGAAGAGAGAGGTTTCCTTGGCTAAGAGATTGGTCAACGACTGGGCTTTTTGAGAGAAATTTTCGATGAAACACCTATAAAGCCCGGTGCGGCCAAGGAAACTACGAATCCCCTTTAATCGTGGGAGGTGTAGGCAGAGGATCGTATTAGGGAGTAAGACAGGGGAAGATGATGGCTTCTGGCTTTAAATCTAGTCTTTCCCCGGTCAAAGACGAATCTCCGTGACAATTGCCTAGCGACCCCAAGATAAGATGAGACAGGGATATGATGTGTATGAAGGTTAGGAGTAATCCCTTTGAAATCTTGGATCGAGTGTCCTAAGACTGATCGATCCTCCTCCAGGACAGTGAAAGTCGGTTGGGTTCCAGGGGGTATGTCACTGATGGTCACTGGAGTTTGTCCATCCTTAAAGAGGGAAGCACACTTCAATCCAGAGGGAAGAGGCTTAGGTTCAATTGGAGGATGAATGTCTTCTTCCTCCATAAGGAATTGGGCATCTTCTTCTAGGAAAGGTTGCTCTAAGTCTATCAAGGATGTTGACATGACCTCCTCTTTACGATCAGGATCGGGATCTGCCTCTATAGGTGTGTTCAAGGAGTAGAAACAAGAGACAGGGACGAGTTCTTCTCCGATCCTAAGCTCTAGCTGGATTATTGGTGAATTTTCTAGGATTTTCATGATTGGCCTACCAATAAAGATGGAATGTGTGGAATCGTTGGGTAGGTCAAAGATATGGAAATCTAGGAAAAGTTCAGGGTCATTAATCTTAACGGGTATGACCCGCAAGATCCCTAAACAGTCGAGGACCCTTCCCGATATGAACCTTAAATGTTTCTGAGATGAGGACCATGGTTCATCGGGAAGTTGAGCTCGCACCAAGGAACTAGAGATTATGTTGATTCCGAGGCTCGGGTCATACCCGATTTCTTTGTCCATGCCCATAACTTCACAAAAGATTGTTCGGATTCTCTTGGGATCCAAAGGTCATGACAACCCACTCACCGAACCCTAGTCCAAGAAAGTGGCAGCTACGGGACAGAGACCAAGGCTGAAGTGTTGTAAAACTATGGGCTCCGATAATCCTAGGTCTGGTCCTGAAGCCAAAATTTGCTTGAAACAAGCCCAGGCAGCTCCTAATGATTCTCCCTTTAATTGCTTAAAGGTCTTAAAGTTAATGATTTCCGCTCGGAGACTGGCTACCTTGGAGACTGGGAAGAAGTTTAGGCAGAATTTTTCCTTGAGAACTTCCCAGCTCCCGTCCATAGTACTGACAGCCAGAGAGTACCATTTCTTCGCTCCTCCCGTTAATGAGAACGGGAATAGCTTCCATTTGAGTGTCTCTTGTGTCATGCCCGCAATGGTCAGGCATGAACAGAGTTGCTCAAATTCGCGCAAATGCACGTATGGACTCTCGTCACGCATTCCTGAGAACGATTGCTCACGAACCATGGCTATGAAGCCGGGACGCAGCTCATAGTCGGGTGTGGATATGGGATGTGATGATGGTGGTGGCTCCAAATAATCGCCCTTTGGAGCCGAGTGTTGGCGTAAGGTAAGAGTGGGATCCATATGGATGGTGGATGGTGGTGGGATACACGGACAACTTGGGTTCGGAATCAGAACAGCTACCGTCCCCGGCAACGGCGCCAGAAAGCTTGTTGGCACTCCTTACGGCCTACAGATAAATCCGCAAGCGGACGGATACCGATGTAGCTTTCACCCGGGAGTATTCCAAGGTATCGATTTCCACGGAGAACGAGAAGTGGACTGATAAACTAAGCTGTCCAAGGATAGTGGAATGGGATGGATGGTATGGATGAGGTGGATGACAACAACAAAGAGAGAAGAGGAGTGATAGAAGGGTAGAGAGGGCACGAGTCCGATAGGGGTATTATACTGATTTATCGAGCAGGTCAGAGGATACAGATAGATACTTGCTTCGGGACAAGGGAACCGGTGGACACGCAGAAGGGATGAGAAGGGGTGCCACTATTTCCCAACTGGGGAATCCTACGGACCGGAACTAACGTGATGGGCTACAAAGACCGGAAGGGCTGTCACCACCTTACGGCTACCACCTCCGTTGCGACGGGAATAAACTAAGGCCACTGACTAGCCTAGGAACCACTCCTACACTAGGCAACGACTACTTACTCTGCTAGCAAGAGCAAGCAACCTTGTCAATACTCTTGGTGACAATTCACCTCCAGTATCAAGCAAGATCGAAGAACCAGCCAAGACAAAGACTTAAACAAGACTACAAGCACTAGAACTATAACTGACTATAGTCTAAACAAGATATAGCTGACACGTTACTCCTGGGCCACTACAACACGAAGACCATGAAGAGGGGCCGACACTCCGGCTCCTCTCCGGGACGCTCACCTCTCCTTTCTCCCTATTCTACTAATACAAGTGGCGGAACTTGGCAACGCTCACTCTATTCTTGTGTTGTGTGTGAAATCAGGCATTGGACCACTCTATTTATAGCTGGGGATGGCGGTTATGGGTGGAATAACCGCCAAGGGACCCTGGGAGGCGGTGCCCCTGATTCGGCCGAAGATCCTGGTTCGGCCGAACTCCCCGGTTCGGCCGAACCAGTGGATCCACCGCCATCTGCTCCAAGGGCTAGGATTGCACCAGTGGAGGCGGTGCCGGCTTGGGGGCGGTTCGGCCGAACCCAGCAGTTCGGCCGAACTGGGCTGGACGCCCGGTTCTGCCCCCCCGGCGCCGCCTCTGGTCCTGGACCCCTCCTGGGCCTATTCTCTGGTGATGGTCTTCGTGTATTCTGGCCCAGAAGTGATATGGTCGTGGCCCGGTATGAGATGGCTGCCGTCCACCCGTTGTTTGTCGTGTTCGTTTGATGCTCGTTGATGTGGACGACTCCCGGTGGCATGCATGGTTAAGGGGGATAACTGGCCGAACGGAGTCGTTCGGTCGATTCGGTCATTTCCGTCCCCTATAGCACGTATTTCTCCATTTTGTACCTGCACAATGGACAATCACCAAAACTCGTGGAAATAGTCAGTGATAAGCCCTATAGCTATGGTGTGTGTCTCCATTGTGTTTGTTTTATACTCGGTTGGAGGTCGGAAATCGGTCTGTAGCAACCACCAACACACCCCGGCGCTCCGACGAGTGCGAGGAGGAAGGAAGGTGCCTGCCGCTCCCCGTAACCCGCTTCTGCTTGCTTTCTCCTCTCCACTCGCCGCCTCCCCTGCGTCCTCCTGCTCAACGAGATGGCGACGGCAACGGCGACGAGGTGGCCCCCTACCGCTCTCCTGCTCGGTCAGTCGGCGATGGCGGCGAGGTGCACCCTGCCCGCCCTCCTGCCGGATGCGTTCTCCTATGGCGAGATGCGGCACCCCATCCGGCCTCATGCGGTGAGGGGCCTGCGGCCACCCGGCGCACTTCCCTCCTCTTCTCCCATGGACAAGGTGCGTGTTAGATACTCGATCTAGTTCCACTCAATTTCAGATAACTCAGGTAAGAATCCGATACAATCGACGAAGATAAGCTCTCCGCCGCCAGGTTCTCCGGCAAAGCCGGTCAATGTCCTAATCCTATTACAGAAAAGCCAACCCTCTCTTGGGGAAGAAGCACTGTTCTTATCCAACACCTCACGATGTCCAAGGTGGGCCGGTGTATTTGGAGTTGGGCCGTCGAAGTCGCTTGTTCTGGGCCTTGTTCAGGGCTTGAGCTGAAGACGCCTTTCCTTGCTTGCCACTACTCCCAGCTGGAGACGCCTGCTGGTTCATGACAGTGCGTTTCCTGCCATGGACAAAGTGCGTTGATCCCGGTTCCAACCCGATTGTCGCCTGGATTGTGGCCCCTTGCGGACACGGCATGGCGGCGGCTCCCTCCCTCCATGCGATGTGCAGTAGAAGCTCCCAAGGTGTCGCCCCCCTGCATCACAGCCGTGGCTCATCCGCACCCACGAACAGAGCCCCAGGTTAGTCCCATCTGCATGTTCTCAACCTTTCGAGTGTATAGATTCAAAACTTTTATTTCTTCCGTGCAAAATACCTGACCAGCAACATCTCCTTACTACCTATGTCCACCTGTTTCCCTTCGAGTTATGTTGCAGATGTTTATTTGGATGAATTGCGCCTTCAAATTCCGATTTTTTTTAGATCTGCTGCATTTCAATGTCTGAGCCCACAAATCCCTCACCGATTGGCTGCTGTTTCAATACCTGATGTGGTGAATTCGTGTGTCTGCAGGGATGGTGTGAGATCGATCCAGCTGCAAGATGCCCATCCCTGACCGGCAAGCTGGTGACGACGCTCACATGCGCAACAACCTGCAGAGATGCAGGATCAAGCCCCTAGCAGAGAGGAAAAGTGCAACCCCTGATTTCTGGTGAGTTGTTCCTTTGTTCTTCTTTTGTAGCAAATTCTCAGAGACAACTCCATTTTCTAAAGAAAAAAGGTAGCAAATTATCAAGCAGATTTTACCAAATGTATTGCTTATCAGTAGACAATTGGCAAATTATTACCATTTCATCAGTGTGCCTTTGTGCTACTGCCTGTGTGGTTCTCTGGCAAGAGGATGTCTGCTACAGGTGTAAGTTCCATTTATGAAAATTAATGTCTTCTTTATTTTTATTTCCATGTAGCTAGCTAATCGCGATGCTATATCATACCGACAGCTTCATAAACCAAAAATACTCTTAAAATTTCCTAGTGACAAATGGAGTACCTTATGTAGTCGTATATACTTCTTTCCGGTAAGCATGGTGCTTCAAATTAATTAAACCATTATGCCGTTGTGGATCTGTCCATGTTCCCGTGGCACTCCTTGGTAAACTCAGCCTCAGGCATCAGAGGTGAGCTCCCACCTTCTATTGCATTTTTGTTTGGTTTTAAGGTTCTTGCATGCATGCTAATACCCATCTCCTTGTGATTCTCTGGCATATGATTCTTGTTAGCATAGGCAATACAAATTATCCCATAGCTTTGAATAATCAGGGTGAAAGGAGATGCAGCCCATGACCAACAAAATAAAAGCTACTTTATTTGTCTCGCCATCATATGTTATGGTCAGCCAAGTCTATCAGCGCCGGCTCAGGACACGCGACACGACGTGGGAGTCTCGGCAACAGACGACGCGGACGCGGTGGCAAGTGCGGCGGCGCCAGGGATGTAGAGATAGGGTAGTTGGATATGTGTTAGTTTGGATAAAGATTGGTTAGCAAGTTTGTTAGGAGAAGGCTATAAAGCCTAGACGTTTGTTGAATAAAGAAGTCAAGCTGGAGATTGAAATCAATCTTCGGCGCCACGCAGTTCCCTCTCGTGCTCTCCCTGTTCTTGACGACGGCGTCGCAGCCACGCCGGCGTCGGGAGCCCAAGCTCCGTCCTCCAGTGTCTCACGACTACTTCCTACGCAACGCCAACTCGAGCCATAACAATCTGGTATCAGGATTGTCCAGGCCGATGTCGACGACCCCCATGACGACCGCTGCGCCCACCACAACGTCACCCCCGGCGAGTTCTGGTGCGCCTGCGTCCTCCGGCGACTCGCCACCAGCCGCGCCCGCGGTGACTGCGGCCACTGTTGATGCCCTCGCAGCCGCGATCAATGGTCTCCAGTGCCAAGTGAACCAGATGGCGGCGTGCATGTCAGGTTACAGTGGGCATCTGCTGGCTACCGGCGCCAGGCCGTCATCCCCGTATGGCTTCTACGGCTCGCCGACACCTGGGACCACCGCTCCTCCGCCACTGCCGCCGTATGGCCTGCCAAGCCTCGGGGCTGGACCTCCACCATCCCCACTGCTCGACGGCATGCCCGGGTATGGTGGTCTTCCGCCGGCGCCCACGACAACGTCCGTCCTCGTCCACACCGCCGCAACAACATCTCCGGTGCCGGTCACTCAGATCAGTTTTCCCCACTCGCCATCGCCGATCCCGAGCTTTCCGGAGTTTCCGCCGACGTTCCATGCGGGTCAGGAGGACCCGGCGGACAACGTCGGTGTGCCGCGCTACGCCAAGCTGACCTTCCCGATCTTCGACGGCAAGGAGGACACCCCCTGGGGTGGCTGAACAGGTGCAAGTATTTTTTTCATGTCCAGCACATTGGCGACGCAGAGAAGGTTTGGCTGGCCGTCTTCCACATGACCAACGTGGCGCAGCAGTGGGCTTTCATGCTGGTTCGTGACTACGGCGCGCTCTCCTGGCCCCACTTCAAGCTCTTGTGCCAGCAGCGCTTTGGGCCGGCGGTCGGTGTCAACCACCTGGCCGACCTGGCACGTCTTCCCTTCCACGGCTCCATCGACGACTACATCACCACATTCCAGGCATGGATGGTGCACGCAGGCTACTTGATGCAAGGCCATCAGGTCCAGCTCTTCACCGGCGGCCTTCCCGACGCGATCCGCATCGACGTTGAACTCCACGGCCATTCCACCGACGTCGGGCCGCGGCAACCGACCTCCTCCACGACAGCCCCAGTTGCCGACCCCAGCGTCGGCAACCGCCTCCAGCACCACGGCGCCATCAACCGCGCTCGTCGCCGCTCCACCGCCTCCGTCCCGGCCCTTCCGCCGTCTGTCACCGACAGAGATGGCAGAACGGCGCCGGCAAGGCTTGTGCTACAACTGCGACGAGCCATATGTGCATGGCCACAAGTGTCAGCGCCTCTTCTACTTGGAGATCACCGACTTCACCGACGAGCCCCCCAACCTGATGGATGATCCACCGGTGCCGGAACCTGATGAGCCGCTGATCTCCCTCAACGCCATCACCGGGATACGCACTGAGGACACGATGCAACTCAACGTCCACGTCAGTGACTACGTCCTCACGGCCCTCCTCGACTCCAGCTCGACGCACAACTTCGTCAGCTCCTCGGCGGCCCGTCGGATCGGTCTGCACTTCCACGACAGCCAGGGCGCCCATGTGATAGTGGCGAACGGTGACCGTGTGGCTTGCCACGGCCTCGCCCGTGATGTAGCTATCCACATTGGCAAGGAGCACTTCACCGTCGACTGCTACGCCATACCCCTCGACTGCTACGACATGGTCCTCGGCGTCAAGTATCTCCGCACCTTGGGGCCCATTTTGTGGGACTTCGACGACCTGTGCATGGCGTTCTGGCACCATGGCCGCCGGGTGCTGTGGAAAGGGCTGGGGTCGACGCGCGAGGACATTCCTTCGGTCGGCCGTCTCTACAGCACCCGTGGTGCAGAACCAGCGCTCCTCGACCGGCTGCTCCAGGAGTTCGACGACATCTTCGCCACGCCCACGGGCCTGCCGCCGCCGAGACCCTGTGATCATCGCATCCATCTGCTTCCCGACACTGCGGCCGTAGCGGTGCGCCCCTACCGCTACCCCCAGCTGCAGAAGGATGAGCTCGAGGCTCAGTGCGCCGTCATGCTGGAGTAGGGCATCATCCGGCCGTCGACATCACCTTTCTCTGCTCCGGTGCTCCTCATCAAGAAGGCCGATGGAACATGCAGGTTCTGTGTCAACTATAGGGCGCTCAATGACCACACGGTGAAGGACCGGTTTCCGATTCCGGTCGTGGAAGAGCTCATCGACGAACTGCACGGCGCGAAGTTCTTCACCGAGCTCGACTTGCGCACTGGCTATCACCAAGTGCGCGTTCGTCTGGTGGACATCGAGAAGACCGCGTTCCGGATGCATCACGGGCACTTTGAGTTCCTGGTGATGCCGTTCGGGCTCACCAACGCGCCGGCCACGTTCCAGAGCCTGATGAACGCAGTGCTCCAACCATTCCTCCGTATGTGCGTCTTGGTTTTCTTTGATGACATCCTAATCTACAGCGCCTCCTGGTGGGATCATCTTCATCACCTGCGCGCGGTGTTTACAGCGCTGCGCGAGCATCAGCTTCGGGTCAAGCGCTCTAAGTGCGCGTTCGCCACGTTGTCGGTGGCCTACCTCGGGCACTCATCTCAGCCGCCGGAGTGGCCATGGACAGCGACAAGGAGGACGCTGTGGCGTCATGGCCATAGCCGACGAATGCGCGCGCGCTGCGCGGCTTCTTGGGCCTCGCCGGTTACTACCGGTGCTTCATCCGTGACTTCGGTACGCTGGCAGCCCCTCTCACCAGACTCCTCCGCAAGGAAGGGTTTAGGCATGGGGTTTTAAACCGCGGCCTAGGCGCCGGCGCTCGCCGACCGCCGACCGCAGCCCCAGGCGCCGGCGCGCGGGCAAACGCCACCCCGACGTTAGATCCGTCGGCGCCCACACCGGATCCGGCCATTGGGGGCCCGGATCCGGCCTCCCCGGTGACGCCGGCGAGCAGCTCGAGAGGAAGGAAAAGGTGGGAGGGAGCCACGCCGCCACCATCCTGGCGGGCCGCACGGACTTCCGGCGGCCGGCTCCGGCGGCGGCGCGGCGAGGTTGAAGGGGAGGGGGGTGGCGGCGGCGGCTTGGGGAGGGGCCGCCCGAGTCGCCCAGACGCGGGGGCGACGCGGGGTTGGAACTATTGTTGAGACCTCATAGATATGTGTATAACGTATGAATGATTAATATCGCCAAAACTAGCATAACACTCTCCCTAGTCTCTGTATATATACGGTTCTCAAAAAAAAAATCTCTCTCTATATTATTGTACCCAGGTAGGGTATAGTAACCTGGCTCCAGAATAGCTATTCCATACCCGAGCCCAGTCGGAGCCCGACTAGCTCCTTCCCCCGCCGCGAGTCCTCTCGGTTTTTTTGTCGGTTTTCTTCCCTCCCCGTGGACCGCACGTTCTGGAAGCCGGTTACGGGTTACCCTCCGTGGATGCACCCGGATTTTAGATCGAGCTCATCGCCCCAACGCCTCGCATTCCCCCGCGCAGCCGCTCCATCCTCCCGGACCTCCCCCCTGCTCCCCTCCTGCTCTTGCGGCCCAGGCATCCCAGCGCACCGACGAGCGCGACGAGGAAGGCAGGAGATTGCCGCTCCCCCTACCCGCTTCTCCTTGCGTTCTCCTCTCCACTCGCCGCCTCCCCTGCGTCCTCCTGCTCAACGAGATGGCGACGGCAACGGCGACGAGGTGGCCCCCTACCGCTCTCCTGCTCGGTCAGTCGGCGATGGCGGCGAGGTGCACCCTGCCCGCCCTCCTGCCGGATGCGTTCTCCTATGGCGAGATGCGGCACCCCATCCGGCCTCATGCGGTGAGGGGCCTGCGGCCACCCGGCGCACTTCCCTCCTCTTCTCCCATGGACAAGGTGCGTGTTAGATACTCGATCTAGTTCCACTCAATTTCAGATAACTCAGGTAAGAATCCGATACAATCGACGAAGATAAGCTCTCCGCCGCCAGGTTCTCCGGCAAAGCCGGTCAATGTCCTAATCCTATTACAGAAAAGCCAACCCTCTCTTGGGGAAGAAGCACTGTTCTTATCCGACACCTCACGATGTCCAAGCTGGGCCGGTGTATTTGGAGTTGGGCCGTCGAAGTCGCTTGTTCTGGGCCTTGTTCAGGGCTTGAGCTGAAGACGCCTTTCCTTGCTTGCCACTACTCCCAGCTGGAGACGCCTGCTGGTTCATGACATCCCCTTCTTCTTCAGATACGGCTTGCCCCCAAGCCGTTGCATTTGGAAACCTTCTCTTTAGTTCTTCTTCATCTTCCCATGTGGCCAATGAAGGCGGCCAGGAGGACCACTGAATCAGAACTTGGGCTTTGTTTTTGTCTGCAACTTTGATCACCCTTCTCTGCAATATCTTAACTGGAACTTGATAAGCATCATGTAAGATTGGTAATTCAGAACTCACCAGATGTTGGTGCCCAATAGCTTTCTTCAGCGATGATACATGAAACACAGGGTGAATGGTGGTAGAATCAGGTAGTTTTAGCTTGTATGCAACTTGGCCAATTTTGTCAACTATCTGATAAGGGCCAAAGTATTTGAATGCCAATTTGTGATTTGCTCTTTTCTGAAGTGAAGTTTGCACATATGGTTGAAGCTTCAGAAACACCCACTCATTTACTTGGAATTGTCTTTCAATTCTGTTCTTGTCTGCTTGATGTTTCTGTCTTTGTTGAACTCTGACCAAATGCTGTTGTAGTAACTGAATCATTAGCTTTCTTTCCTTCATCCATGCTTGGAGATCTGGGATTGTGCAAGAATTTACCACATCAATACCTAGGTGCCTGGGATGCTGGCCATATAGTACCTCGAATGGGGTCTTGCCCAGACTTGAATGATAGCTGGAGTTGTACCAAAATTCTGCAAGGTTAAGCCAATCTTTCCACTTTTTGGGACAAGCATGCACAAAACATCTGAGGTAGCCTTCCAAGCATTGGTTCACTCGTTCAGTTTGGCCATCAGTCTGAGGATGATATGCACTGCTCATTCTCAGGGTAGTACTAGATAGCTTGAACAGTTCTTGCCAAAGTGTACTAGTGAAAATTTTATCCCTATCAGAAATAATAGCTTTAGGGAGTCCATGAAGTTTGAAGATGTTGTCCATATAGCTTGTAGCTACTTTCATAGCAGTAAAGGGATGTGCCAAGGGAATGAAGTGTGCATATTTGGACAACTTATCTACCACTACCATGATGCAATTATAGTTATGAGATACTGGTAGTCCTTCAATAAGGTCCATAGTGACTACTTGCCAAGTATATTCTGGTACTGGTAAAGGTTGTAAAAGTCCAGGGTATTTGATTCTCTCAGACTTAGCTTGTTGACAGATTTGACATTGTTCCACTCTGTCTTTGATCATTTGCTTCATCTTGGGCCATTTGAAAACTTGCTTGATTCTCTTGTAAGTAACTTGAAAACCTGAATGCCCACCAACTGGACTGGAATGAAGAGCATCAATAATTCTGAACTGCATAGGTTGATCAGGAGGAACTAAAATTCTATTTTTGACTCTGATGAGTCCATCTTTTAACTCATAAGGACCAGATGGATTGGTTATGGACAGAGCTACTAACAATTTCTTTGTATCAGGAAATAACAGATAGGCTTGCATAATGTCATCAAACCACTTATGTTGAGCAGTAGAGATAGCCAGAACTTCCAGATGTTCATGATGAGGCATCCTGGACAGGGAATCTGCTATCACATTCTCTACTCCTTTTTTGTAACAGAGTTTGTATTGGAGCCCCATGAGCTTAGTCAGAGCTTTGTGTTGCCAAGGTGTTGATAACCGTTGGTCATCCAGATGAATAAGACTTTGTTGATCAGTCTTAATGATGAACTCAGCGTGTTGCAGATAGGATCTCCAATGCTCTACAGCCATAAGAATAGCTAAACATTCCTTTTCATAGGTAGAAAGAGATTGATTCTTGATCCCTAGAGCCTTGCTGATGTATGCAATTGGGTGATTGTCTTGTAACAGGACTGCTCCAACACCCTTATCAGAAGCATCTGTTTCTATTGTAAAGACTTTGGCAAAGTCTAGCAGTGCTAGAACTGGTGATGAACTTAAAGCTTGCTTCAACAGATTGAATGCATCCTCATGTACAGAAGTCCAAACAAAGAGCTCTCCTTTCTTTAACAGATTAGTAAGTGGTTTACTAATGACTCCAAAATGCTTAACAAACTTCCTGTAATACCCTGCCAACCCCAAAAAACTTCTGACATCTTTAACACAAGTTGGAGTAGGCCAGTTCACAATGTCTTTTATTTTGGAAGGATCAGTGGCAACACCCTCACCACTAATGACATGGCCAAGATATTTGATTTGTTTCTGTGCAAAAGAGCATTTGGACAATTTGGCTTTAAACTGGTGCTGTCTCAATAATTGGAATACAGCAGCTACATGCTCTAGATGCTCTTCCCATGTCTTACTGTATATGAGTATATCATCTATAAAAACTACCACACATTTCCTCAGAAGGGGTGCTAAAATGAAATTCATCACATGCTGGAATGTGGCTGGTCCACCTGTCACTCCATATGGCATTACCTTATATTCATAATGTCCATTATGAGTATAGAAGGCTATTTTATACTGATCAGTCAACTCCACTAGAATCTGGTGATAGCCAGCCCTTAAATCCAAAGAAGTTGTCACACCCGGATTTACACAAAAACCCGAATGCGGCCATATGTGTGCCCAGGAAGTCAAAGTACACATATAGCAAAACAAATATGATATAACAGAGAACACATGCTTTATTGAATGATTAAAATAAAGAGTTTACATCAGAGTGCAACATAAATAAACTAACCAAATAGCAGCCTTTTGAGGAAGGCAAGTTATAACACGGATTCTCCTTGTTTCCTATACACTTTCAATACATTATTTACAACATTCCGCATGTGTCTAATTTTGAATCCTATTAAGGTTGTACCTAGCTTTATTTATCCTGTACCTTGTTATACCTGGTTTATGCATATGGGTAGAATATTTGCTATGCGCAGCCACTGTCACTATCATTTAACTGTTAAACCTGACTTAATGGTCCACTTCAATGTTAATGATAAAATATGCTTTTTAGCAACTTGGTTAAGGGAACTAGGGCGTCAGCTGCGTGCCAGGCCCTAGTGTCTCTCCCTAAGGACTGATTCTTAAAGCGGAAACCCAGGAGCATGTCGCCACCGCCAGAACTATAATGGCTCTGGTCTTGGACGAGTAGCTTGTACGTCTCTAGCTTGACAGTAGTTACCGGCGGGCCGACGGCGTGGTGGGAGGCAAGGCGCGGGGTGTTATCCCGATTCCACCGAGGGCGGTGTGTATATCCGTCGGCTATGTCCCTGTGAGGCACAGTCCCGTGTGGGAGCAACCGTTCAGCGGAAGCTCTACACGTTGCGCTTTTACTTTTCCTGCTGGCACAAGGTACAGGATAAATAAAGCTAGGTACAACCTTAATAGGATTCAAAATTAGACACATGCGGAATGTTGTAAATAATGTATTGAAAGTGTATAGGAAACAAGGAGAATCCGTGTTATAACTTGCCTTCCTCAAAAGGCTGCTGCTGCTGCTGCGAGTCCGGCTCCTGAAACTCCCCCGTGTACTCGTACTCCAACGGGTACGGCTCACCGACTGGACACGAGTCACCACAAAAACATCCATACACGCCAATACATGCAAACAAAAGTATTCTATTAGAAACAGTACACCAAACAGTGGAAACAGAACAAAA
The DNA here is from genome assembly GCA_900205405.1 of Echinochloa crus-galli. NCBI lineage: Eukaryota > Viridiplantae > Streptophyta > Magnoliopsida > Poales > Poaceae > Echinochloa > Echinochloa crus-galli. Next base: position 363,799 of record OAMR01000824.1, read on the forward strand.
GAAGGGTTTAAATCTATTCTACGCGTCGCTACGAACACATGAGCGCGAAAATCACACTAAACGGAGCTAGAACGAGAAAGTTATGGTGTTTTGAAAATTCAGGGACTAATCTGTGAAAAACCGAGGACCAAAACATAATTTCACGTTAAAACCCGAGGGCTAACGCGTAAAAACGACTGACAGGACCGTGGATCTATTATTTGGAAACCCAGGGGGTTTTTCGTAAAGACAGGGACCTAGATCTAATTTATTTTGAACTGCAGTGGACGGCGGGTTGATTTTAAGGAAAGCCAGGGGCTTTTTAACAAAAGTGTCCGGCTGACCGCGGGTTGACCGGTACGCGGTCAACTTTGACCTGGCTCAGGGCAGCTGTGGGGCGTTGGATCTAGATCTGACGGCTGGGGTTTGCTCGGGCGGCTTGGGTCGCCGGAGCGGACTTGGACGCGGCGGCGCCGGCCGCAAGAGCGGCGGAGGGCTCGCCGGCGTGACTGGAAAAGGAGCTAGGGGCCACTGTTTGCGCCGAGACTTGGCTCTACGGCCTCAGGGAAACACGGCGAACACAACCAGGGGCTTGTAGTCGACAGCCGAGCAGCGTCGGCGGCGGACGGCTGTGAACCGCGGCGGCGGAGCTCCGGCGGGGTGAGGAGCGCGCTACGGGACCCGGTTTGGGGATGGGGTTTGGCTCTACCGAGCCGGGCGAGAACGGCGAAGCTAACCACGGGGTTGTGGACGTAGGGGAGGCTGCACAGGCGGCGATCGATGGCGGCCGGCGGTCGGCCTGGGCCGGCGAACACGGGCGGCGAAGCTACGGAGTGCGCGGGAGAGCGGGAAGGGGCTCGGGAGATTCGTTACCACGCGGCGAAGACGGTGGCAGGGTCGAATGGGTCGGAGCGGCGCCGGAGAGGGAGATCGTCGGCGGGCGGCGGAGCAGCGGCTCGGTGCGCGTTGGCGACGGAGCTCCGGGCCGCGGGAGGAAGCGGGCGAGTGCTTGGCGGACTCCTGGCGGTCCGGTGGAGCGGCTTCGGGCGTCGGCCGGGGCTGTGGGGCACCGGAGCGGCGGGCTCGTCGGCGACCGAAGAATTCGGGCGCGGCGGCTCTGGGGAAAAGCTTCGGTGGCGGCGCGGCTAGGGTTGAGACGAGGAGGGAGAGATGGACTGGTGGCGGCGCAGGGGGGGTAAGAAGGCGCGAGGAGTGGCGAGGGAGCCGGCCTCGGCGTGCGAGCCCGGCGCGGCGGCCGTTGCGCGCGCCTCCCGCGAGAAGCGGCGGGAGGTTGAAGACGCAGCGGGGCCCGCCTGGCAGTGACTTGGAGGGGAGGCGGGGTGCTGTGCGGCTGTGGCTGTTGGGCCGAAAGGGGACTGAGCTGGGCCGCGGGGAAGAATTGAAGGGGGCTTGACAGACTTGGCTGGAGCGGGAGGAGACGGAGATGGGCTGGGCTTCGGCGCGGAGTGGGCCGAGCTGCTGGGCTGCACAGAAGAGAGAAAGGAGGGAGGGAACTCGGCCGGAGGGAAAGAAGTCAGGGAGGTAAATTGAACTCGAGGTTGTTACAGAAGTAAACCACACAGCACCAGTCAATTCATCCAGAAACTCTTCCATGATAGGCATAGGGTAACTGTTTTTGATGGTGAGTGAATTTAGTCTCCTGTAGTCCACACACAATCTCCACTCCCCAGTTTTCTTTTTAACCAGCAGTACAGAGGATGCAAAGGGGCTTGTACTTTCTTGGATCATCCCTTGTAGCAATTCCAATACTTGTTTCTCAATTTGATCTTTTTGTGCTGGGTTATGTCTGTAGGGTCTGAGTTTGAAAGGTTGAGCACCAGGGATAAGAGGGATAGTATGAGTATGTCACCTTCTTTGTGGCAGTCCTTGAGGCTTCTCAAAAATATCGGCATATTCTTGAGCCAACTGTTTAATCTGAACATGCCAGTCTGTCAGGAGCTCTTCTCGCTGAATTGTGAAAAGTTCCACCATGCACCAGATTTCTTGCTCTTGGTCTAACTGTTGTATCTGGCTAGCAGAGATTTTGGGCAAATTCCTGACCTCAGGATTTAACCCTTGAAGTGTTATCTGTTGGCCTTCCCACTTGAATGATAGCCACTTATGTACCCAGTGTACTTTCATTGGAATATGTAACTCCAACCATTCCATTCCCAAATATAATATCAAAACATTGCAAGAGGCAGGATTTTCAAATCCACTCTAAAACAATGGCCCTGAATATAAAGTTGGCAGTTCTTCAGCTCATGAGTACACCATATGATAGCACCACTAGCAACTCTAACTTGGACTGCCTGAGGAAGCAATGACCATCCTATCATGTTACTAGCCCAGCTCTCAGCAATAAAATTACTTGAGCTGCCTGAATCAATTAAAATCAGAGGCTTCTGACCCAATAGATTGCCCAATAACCTGATTGTTTTAGGAGCTTCCTGACCAGTTTTAGCATTAGTAGACAGACACATAAGGTCTTCACCAGAATCATAATCTTCTCCTTGAACCAGTGAATGTGATGATTCAGGTTCCTGCAATAGCTGCCATAATTCCTCCACTACATGCAGGGCAACAGTTGGAGCACACTTATGGCCAGGTGCCCACTTTACACCACACTTGAAACACAGCCCTTTTGCTCTTCTATAGGCCCTGATAGCACTCAAAGAGTCTTCAGGTTTCTGAATTTTCAGAGATTCAACATGTTTCTTCTCCTCAGGACTAGAATATTGTGGCATTTTTACACTAGAAACAGGCACTGGGGTCTTTGTCACAGACTTGAAAGAGTGAAAATGATCATGACGCTTGGATTCTTTCTTTGGTACAGGTGACCCATTGAGAAGCTCTTCCTGTAATAAAGCTAAAGAGCCAGCAGCATCCAAGTCTTTGGGCTTATGCATAATGACTACTGCTTTGATATCATCACGAAGGCCATCAATAAACTTGTTAGTAACCAACATAGAATTAAAAGTAGGGTCATGAGCCTTGATTTGATGCACTAAGTCATCAAATTGTTCAATGTATTCAGGTACCGTGCCAGCCTGCTTGATATGAAAGAATTGGCGCTGCAACTGATTTTGTTGGTCTTTTGCAAAACGAGTACAAACAGCAGAACAGAAATCCACCCAACTACTACTCTTCATAGCAGTTTCAACAGATTGTAACCAAAATGCAGCACTACCAATAAAGTTCATGGTTGCCAATTTGTACCATACATCACCAGGTATTTTTTAGACTTCAAAATATGATTCACATTTCTTTTCCCACATTTTTGGGTTTCTGCCATCAAATTGTGGAAATTCCAGTGGTGGAATGGTGGTGCTCCAACCATGCATTCCTAAGGGTTGTGCATAAGGAACAATTTGATTATCAGGAGAAGTGCGATCAGGACTTGTTTTCGCACCTGTAACCGGAGGCGTTGTGAAGGTAGTGACATACCCAAACTTTTGGGAGTCTTGATCCCTGTTCTGATGAGATTGCTCTGAATGTCCTTCCAGATTTGGTGGTGCGGTACCCGACTTTGTCAGATCAATATGCTCAATGTCGAACACCTTGGTCGCGGGATCAACTTGACCAGCGAGCTTGTCGATTTTAGATCGTAGATCATCCATGGAAGTATTCAATGTTGATACCTTGGAATCGACGTCGTGGATCCTGGTGTCCACGTCCCGGATCTTGGTATCGACGTCATGCTTCCAACTTTTCATCTCAAGCACCAATTCCTTGAGGGTAGTTGCGATTTCAGCGACCTGCTTGTCTGTCTCCATCGCTTGCTTCTGAACCCGGGTTTGGTACTGAGGGCGCTTGAGGTAGTCGGGTAGCTCCGCCAGGGTGGATGCGGCGACAACTATCGCGACGAAGATCGAGATTCCCCACTACAATTCTAAGCGGCGCGGAAGGAGTTGGGCGACGGCGCCGGAACGGCTAACCGGCGGTTTGCGGTGGCCGCCGCCGACTGGGAGTCGGTGGGCGTAGCGTGGACGGCGAGACCGGATGGATCCTCGCCGGAGCAGCTGCACGAGACTGAAGAACGCAGCAACAGGGGAAAGAAGCTGAATCTGATACCAGATGTTAGATACTCGATCTAGTTCCACTCAATTTCAGATAACTCAGGTAAGAATCCGATACAATCGACGAAGATAAGCTCTCCGCCGCCAGGTTCTCCGGCAAAGCCGGCCAATGTCCTAATCCTATTACAGAAAAGCCAACCCTCTCTTGGGGAAGAAGCACTGTTCTTATCCAACACCTCACGATGTCCAAGGTGGGCCGGTGTATTTGGAGTTGGGCCGTCGAAGTCGCTTGTTCTGGGCCTTGTTCAGGGCTTGAGCTGAAGACGCCTTTCCTTGCTTGCCACTACTCCCAGCTGGAGACGCCTGCTGGTTCATGACAGTGCGTTTCCTGCCATGGACAAAGTGCGTTGATCCCGGTTCCAACCCGATTGTCGCCTGGATTGTGGCCCCTTGCGGACACGGCATGGCGGCGGCTCCCTCCCTCCATGCGATGTGCAGTAGAAGCTCCCAAGGTGTCGCCCCCCTGCATCACAGCCGTGGCTCATCCGCACCCACGAACAGAGCCCCAGGTTAGTCCCATCTGCATGTTCTCAACCTTTCGAGTGTATAGATTCAAAACTTTTATTTCTTCCGTGCAAAATACCTGACCAGCAACATCTCCTTACTACCTATGTCCACCTGTTTCCCTTCGAGTTATGTTGCAGATGTTTATTTGGATGAATTGCGCCTTCAAATTCCGATTTTTTTTAGATCTGCTGCATTTCAATGTCTGAGCCCACAAATCCCTCACCGATTGGCTGCTGTTTCAATACCTGATGTGGTGAATTCGTGTGTCTGCAGGGATGGTGTGAGATCGATCCAGCTGCAAGATGCCCATCCCTGACCGGCAAGCTGGTGACGACGCTCACATGCGCAACAACCTGCAGAGATGCAGGATCAAGCCCCTAGCAGAGAGGAAAAGTGCAACCCCTGATTTCTGGTGAGTTGTTCCTTTGTTCTTCTTTTGTAGCAAATTCTCAGAGACAACTCCATTTTCTAAAGAAAAAAGGTAGCAAATTATCAAGCAGATTTTACCAAATGACGGTGCCGCCGATGATGACGGCGCTGCAGTATGGGTGAAGAGAGGAGCAGTGCGAGCGGCAGCGGTGGCTTTTGACCGTGGTGACGGGGCTCCATTCGCCGCCGCCGCCGGTGGCGTCCGAGGAGGACATGGTCAGGACGTCGATGGAGCTCGCCGGGTACATGAGCATGGTGAAGTCCGCGGCGAGGAGGAGGAAGCGGCGGCCGATGCCGTCGGAGGCGGTGAGGAGGACGTACGAGTAGGAAACCTCGTACCCCGGCGAGTAATCCGCCATCTCTGGCGGGTCCGGGAGGAACGCGCGGCGGGCGGTCAAGGGGTCGTACACGCAGATGCCGGCCTCCCGCGGCACGCCGGCGTGGTGGCGGCGGCGGCGGAGCACGGCGAGGCCGCCGCGGGACGTGACGGGCTCGTAGCGGGCGAGGAGGTCGGCGGCGCCGGCGCCGGCGCGGGACACGAACGGCGCGAGGTGCCTCTCGGAGAGGCGCGCCGCGGCGGGCGTCGCTGGGTGCGCCAGGGAGAAGGGCGGCGGCGGCAGCGGCGGTGAGCCCCGGGGCATGGCCGCCGCTGAGATGAAAATCGTGAAATTGTCGTGGCTCTGGAGGAAACCGAGCTGGCGCGGGGGCACGACGGCGCCGGCGCCGCCGTGGCAGACGCGGCGGAGGAAGGCCGGGCTGGCGATGTCGCGGCGGAGGGGCTTGCAGCAGGCGGCGCACCGGAGGATGGTCGCGGCGTCGGTGCGCGCGACTATCTCGAGCACGAGGTCCGGCGGAAGCGCCGGCGCCGACGACGACGCGGATGTGAACGCGCCGCCGCGGCGTCGCTCGCGTGGCGACATCGCCGGTGCCTGTGCGTGCACGAAAGCGGGGGCTGCGGTTTGGAGGGCCCTCCGACGGACTTGTTAATATACACACGAGCACGACAGTGGCTCCGAATCCGATTCAGAAAGGCCTATTGCTGGATTTGGTATCTGACAAATATCATACCTGTCTACTCCGTATTCAGAAAGGGAGAAACGTACTTTGTTCCCTAACAAAGCTGTTGATTGATGTTTTTGCTAAAATATATCATGTGGAACGACGAGTTGAAGATGAAGGTGGAGATGATCGAGAAGGGTAATTTACCCCCAAATTGGACTGTCATATCTCACCAAAAGATGTTCAAGCCCGCGAGATTATGCAAAATGATGTCTGATATGATGTTTCGTACTTTCGTCCGCGGTGTGTTGTAGTGCTTGGACATTGGACTGACTTCAGCATATTGCGGCCTATTGATATGGCTTTGCTTCATTACTTGACTCCTGTAATAACTGCCATAACTCTTCAACCACATTAAGAGCTATAGTAGGTGCACATTTGTGACCAGGGGACCATCTGAGACCACACTTGTAACATAAACCCTTGGCTTTGCGATATGCCTTGATAGAAGCCAGATTATCTTCAGGTTTTTGACTCTTATGTGCTTCCACTTGTTTCTTGTCATCAGAACTTGAATAATGAGGACTCTTGACAGAGGGAACTGGTACTGGTGTCTTATGCATGGACTTGAAAGAGTTGAATGCTTCAAAACGTTTGGATTCTTTCTTGGAAAATGTCAGAGGCTTGTATCCATCAGTAAGCTCCTCTTGTAACATTGCCAAAGAACCAGCAGTGTCCAAATCTTTTGGTTTGTGCATAATCACTATAGATTTAATATCCTCTCTTAGGCCATCTATAAATCTATTTGTGATCAGCATAGCATTGAAAGTGGGATCATGGGCCTTAATCTGATGCACTAACTCATCAAATTGCTCAATGTATTCAGCAACAGTTCTAGATTGTTTGATGTGGAAAAAGTGCATCTGCAACTGATTTTGTTGGTCTTTAGCAAATCTAGTACAAACTGCTGGACAAAATTCAGTCCAAGTGCTGGTCTTCATCACACTTTCAACAGATTGAAGCCAGAAAGCTGCTGTACCAGTGAAATTCATGGTGGCTAATTTATACCACACATCATCAGGTATTTTGTAGACTTCAAAATAAGATTCACACTTCTTCTGCCACATTTTCGGATTACGGCCATCAAATTGTGGAAATTCCAGAGGTGGAATGGTGGTACCCCAACCATGCATTCCCAAAGGTTGTGCATAAGGAACAATCTGATTATCAGGAGAAGTGCGATCAGGACTGGTTTTCGCACCTGTATCTGGAGGCGGTGTGAAGGTAGTGACATACCCAAACTTCCGGCAGTCTTGATCCTTGTTCTGATAACCTTGGTCTGAAGATCTTCCCGGGTGTGGTGGTGTAGCACTCGACTTCGTCAGATCAATGTGTTCAAGGTCGAACACCTTGTTCGCGGGATTAACTTGACCAGCGAGCGTGCCGATTTTAGATCGCAGATCATCAATCGAGGTGTTCAAGGTCGTTACCTTGGAATCGACATCGTGGACCCTGGTGTCAACGTCCCGGATCTTGGTATCAACATCTTGCTTCCAACTTTTCATCTCAAGCACCAATTCCTTGAGGGTTGTCGCGATCTCTGCAACCTGCTTCTCCGTCTCCATTGCTTGCTTCTGAACTCGTGTCTGGTACTGAGGGCGCTTGAGGTAGTCGGGTAGTTCCGCCAGGATGGAAGTGGCGACAACTATCGCAACCAAGATCAAGATTCCCTACTACAATCCTAAGAGGCGCGGAAGGAGTTGGGCGACGGCGCCGGAACGGCTAACCGGCGGTTTGCGGTGGCCGCCGCCGACTGGGAGTCGGTGGGCGTAGCGTGGACGGCGAGACCGGATGGATCCTCGCCGGAGCAGCTGCACGAGACTGAAGAACGCAGCAACAGGGGAAAGAAGCTGAATCTGATACCAGATGTTAGATACTCGATCTAGTTCCACTCAATTTCAGATAACTCAGGTAAGAATCCGATACAATCGACGAAGATAAGCTCTCCGCCGCCAGGTTCTCCGGCAAAGCCGGCCAATGTCCTAATCCTATTACAGAAAAGCCAACCCTCTCTTGGGGAAGAAGCACTGTTCTTATCCAACACCTCACGATGTCCAAGGTGGGCCGGTGTATTTGGAGTTGGGCCGTCGAAGTCGCTTGTTCTGGGCCTTGTTCAGGGCTTGAGCTGAAGACGCCTTTCCTTGCTTGCCGCTACTCCCAGCTGGAGACGCCTGCTGGTTCATGACAGTGCGTTTCCTGCCATGGACAAAGTGCGTTGATCCCGGTTCCAACCCGATTGTCGCCTGGATTGTGGCCCCTTGCGGACACGGCATGGCGGCGGCTCCCTCCCTCCATGCGATGTGCAGTAGAAGCTCCCAAGGTGTCGCCCCCCTGCATCACAGCCGTGGCTCATCCGCACCCACGAATAGAGCCCCAGGTTAGTCCCATCTGCATGCTCTCAACCTTAGTGTATAGATTCAAAACTTTTATTTCTTTCCGTGCAAAATATCCAACCACCAGCATCTCCTTACTACCTATGTCCGCCTGTTTTCCTTCAAGTTAGGTTGCAGATGTTATTTGGATGAATCGTGCCTTCAAATTCCGATTCTTTTAGATCTGCTGCATTTCAATGTCTGAGCCTTCAAATCCCTCACGGGCCTCACCGATTGGCTGCTGTTTCAACACCTGATGTGGTGAATTCGTGTGTCTGCAGGGATGGTGTGAGATCGATGCAGCTGCATGATGCCCATCCCTGACTGGCCGGCAAGCCCCTAGAAGAGAGGAAAAGTGCAACCCCTGATTTCTGGTGCGTTGTTCCTTTATTCTTTGTTCTTCTTCTTTTCTTTGAACTAATAGGTAGCATATCATTGTTCCTTTGTTCATTCTTCTATCGTCATCTAGCATCATATTGTAGCAAATTCTCAGAGACAACTCCATTTTCTAAAGGAAAAAGGTAGCAAATTATCAAGCACATTTTACCAAATGTATTGCTTATTAGTAGACAATTGGCAAATTATTACCGTTTCAGTGTGCTTGTGTGCTACTGCCTGTGTGGTTCTCTGGCAAGAGGATGTCTTCTACAGGTGTAAGTTCCATTTATGGAAATTGATGTCTGCTTTATTTTTATTCCATGTAGCTAGCTAATCGCTATGCTATATCATACCGACAGCTTCATAAACCAAGCATACTCTTAAAATCTTCTAGTGACAAATGGAGTACCTTAGGTAGTCGTATATACTTCTTTCCAGTATGCATGGTGCTTCAAATTAATTAAACCATTATGCCGTTGTCGATCTGTCCATGTTCCTGTGGCACTCCTTAGTAAACTCAGCCTCATGCATCAGAGGTGACCTCCCACCTTCTATTGCATTTTTGTTGGTTTTTAAGGTTCATGCATGCTAATACCCTTCTCCTTGTGATTCAGTGGTATATGGTTCTTGTTAGCATAGGCAATACAAATTATCCCATAGCTTTGAATAATCAGGGCGAAAGGAGATGCAGCCCATGACCAACAAAATAAAAGCTACTTTATTTGTCTCGCCATCATAACTTTCCTTAATCTGGTCAGTAATTACACAAACAGGTTTAGCTGATAGTGCTATTTTCATCGAGTCCCATATGGGGTTCATTGTCTTTAAGCACAATTCCCTGGAACCGAACTGATTCTGCTTTCTGTCTCAGAAGTGATAAATGATTGGGGGTGAGCAGGGAACTAATGAATCTTGCAGTTTTGTGGGATAAAACAAAATTTGCCACTAGATTTGTTGATATCACTTTGATTTTGCTGGCAAGCTCTTCACTTTTGTTAATTTACTGAATGCTGCAGTATCTCCCGTATTTGTTCTTCTTAAATTTGTTTCTCAGTTAATTAACAGATCAATTTCACACTTAGAATCCTGATACCCCTTTTTCTTGAGATCAATTGTAACTCTTTTCCTCCATTCCTTTGCGATGATTTCGAGTACTGCTTTTCTGTTGGCTTGGTTCAGAAGAATATTATCATGTTTGTGACTTGATGTGTAAATGTTTCTGAAAGTGATTCCAGCATAATCATTAATAAAGTATCTGTTCTCAAGCTAAGCTGCATTAATTCATGTTCAGGTAACCTGGAACAGGAGAGTACAACAAATTTCAAGGCTGATGGGGTTTATATAACATATATGCTTGGCTGTGGGAGCCCTGTACAAGTATGACATCAAATTTGACCCATGGTGCGGCTGTCTAGCATTCTTTGAGGTGCTTGAGTGCTTCCTGGAGCCATTAACCGAACATATCTTGATCTCCATCTGCTGACTCTCACATTCACCTTTTTCATTTTTGTTGTTATAGATCCTCTGATCACGTATACTTCAGTGTTTTAGCCAATCAGGAATTTAGACATGTGGAATATGGAGCTTTCTTGTGTCAGGATAAGGTTATTCCTTCTTTCTTCTACCGTGCTCCTGTCTTGTCATGATGTCCATAGTTAACCTACACCCAAATAAGGATATTTTTAATACAGTTTGGTCCCTGCCTCAGTAATTAGTACATTCTGGTTTGCAACAAATGATGCTCTATATTAGTCCACTAGTGCAATACCATGAATGTTTTTTTTTGTAAAAATATAAAATATGATTACTCAAAACTACTGCATGTTAAGGGTGGATCAGAGAGAGTGTCGATTCCATGGCTTTGATATCTGAACTAGCCTTTGGTCAGTACACTAAAATCCTGTTAGTATCTCCTCTTCCTAATTACATTCAGGCTTAGGTCCTATTTTGTGTTCGATTTTTGGAACTCATAATGCTAGATTAGCTATTTTGTATCTCTAGGGTGTTGTGAGACAGATTTTCTTTTCATTCAAAATGCAGCCACCCGCAAGCTCTTCCACTTTTGCAGCTCCAGATACCTATTGTTTGGTGATCTGCCCGCTGTGATTTTTCTTTGTTTAATGGATCCGCATGGATTGTTTGTACTCTTCCACTAGCTGCTCTAGTGCCTAGATTGATTGAGCTGTAATTATGTACTGAATGCGGTAGTTTTCCCTGTATTTATTTCTTCTTGAATTAGTTTATCAGTAAATAATAGATTAATTCCAGACTTAGAAACCTGATACCCCTATTTCTTGAGATCAATCTTAACTCTTTTCCCCCTTTCGTTTGCGGTGACTTGAAGTACAGCCTTTGGTTCAGAAAAACAATATCCTGCTTGTCACTTGATGTGTAACTGAATTTTGGAAAGTGATTCAGCATAATAATTAATAAAGCATATGCTCAAGTTCAGCCGCATTCATGTTCAGGTGATCTGGAACAGGAGAGTACAACAAATTAAAGCTGATTGGGTTTATAATTGTAGTGTCTGCGGAAGCCTCCTGTACAAGTCTGACATCAAATTCAACTCAGGTTGCGGCTGTCCAGTGTTCTTGGAAATGCTTCCAGGAGCCATAAACCGAACAGTATGTCCTGATCTTCATTTGCTGACTCTCATATGCATCTATATCATTTTGATTGGTATATACGCTGATCACTTATATTTCATCGGTTTATCTAATAAGGAATGTAGAAATATTTTGTTCGAAAAAATGGAATGTACAAATATGGAATTTGAAGCTTTTATTGTCAGGTCAAGATTATTGTCTTTTCCTTTCTCGATGTTGCACTTAGGTTAATTGACTAATCACTATAATCTTGTAGGATCTGGAGCAGCGAGGGCAAGGAAAGAGCTCAATTTAGGACTGCAGATGCTTGCTGAGGCCTTTTTATTTTGGAATTTTTATTCTCTCCTATGCTATTTCTTCTTTGCTGCCGGTCATTGCAACATCTCAGTGAACACCGGAGTTTGAGGCTGCTCAACGCAATATTGTGGGAGCTTAGATGCATCTGGCTGCTCAATACAATATTGTAAAGTCTTAGATGGCCTCGTAATCTGGCCGTCGAAGCCGCCGTTGGCCCATCTCGGCCCATAGCACCAAGTCGGGTCTGGGCGTTGAGCGAGCCTCTCTCTGCCGCCGCCGTCGCCGGAAGATGCTGTTCCTGTCCAAGGCTCCGGTCTCACCCCTTTTCTCCACTCTCCCGGCGAGGTGGAGCTACGAGCCCCAACCTCTCGGGCCTCGTCCCGGCGGCGCTGTCCCGGCTGCCTCATCCCGTCAGGCCCGAACATGCGGCCGGCGAGGCGCCCCGCGCCGGCGCTGGCGGCGCACTCCGACAGCGCGACGGGGTACCGCCGCCGATCGTGGCAGTAGGAGTAGGAGGTGTGCGCGTGCTGGAACGCCGCCATGGCCGCGCGCTGCTCCGCGGGCACGGCGAGCGCCTCCAGAAGCCCCTGGCGTCGCACGGTGCCGCCGCGGCGGCCGAGCGGTCGTCGGCGGCGGGTCGATGGTGCAGCCGCGGATGACGAGGTCGGCGAACTCGGCGACGAAGGGCGTACTTGTAGTTGGCGCAGTAGCGGCCGCCGAGCGTGGCCCAGGCGAGCCGTCCCAGATGGTGGCGTACAGGGACATGGGCTTGGACGGGGAGTCCTTTACCTGTATACCTTATGAAAGATGGCAGTGACCCCTATGCCACTAAAAAGTTTGGCCGCACTTGTATGCCATCCACCCAACTTTCTTTAACCCTCACGCCATTCCGTCCATGTCTGTTAGTTTGAAGGTCCTTACATGTGGGCCACCTAGTAAAATGACTATCCTACCCTGCTAACCCTTTCTCTTCAGGAGAGAAGGAATCGAATCGAACAACAAAAATCGCTCGCTCTGAACTGCCGGTCGCCGCCGCCCTGCCGTTCGCCTCCGACACCGGTGCCGGTGCGCCGCCCGCGTCCCCGCGGTGTGCCGCCGCCGCCCCCGCCGGCCGGACCTCCCTCTGCGCCAGCGGCCGCGCCAGGCCGCCGCGCCCCGGGCGGGCGAGCCGCGCGCCAGGGCGCCGCGCGAGGCGGCTGCGCTAGGCCGCGCCCCCGGGCGGGCGAGCCGCGAGCCAGGGCGCTAGGTCACCACATTTTGCATAAAGATGGTAGGATTTAGTTCTGTCTTCTTTAGAAGAAGTTGAATTGCTAGGTCAACTTCTGGTTTTATAAGTAAAATCCACTGCACTAGAATCCATGTTTTGTCCATAATGGCCTGAACTCAGACAGCTTGATGAGATAACTTGGTAGACATGGTTGACCTACTTCAGCAGCAGCAGTTTGTAGTGAGCTATGTAGAAGAATTTGAATGGACAACAGGGGTAGTAATGTCTGTACACATGGTTTATGTAGTGGGAAGTAATGTCTGTAACAGTAACAATATGATAACAGTAACAATATGATAAATGGCAAAAACTGCTTGGTATCCAGATAATATGTGATTTTAGTATGGACTGCACTTCCAGTTTGCTCTATTTACCTGTACCACAGTTCTAATAATTTACTTGTTCATAATGCTCTACAGCATGCCACAGCTCTAAACAGTTACCAGAATATGCTCAGAAGTTCCAGCGCAAATCAGATTTTGCTTCAGCAGGAGGCATCAAGCATCTTCAAAGGCCCTGCAGCAATACACAATGGCATACAACTGGAAGCAGCCAGATCCTTCCATGGACCTAGTGAGGACCATCCTACGGGACAAGTGAAGACACCAAAGAGAAGCGTACTGCAATCATGAAGAAGCTTACACCAAAGAGGGCTTCAGTTGAGATCGCCAACCCAGAGAGTCCAGCTCCAAATACCAGAAGCAAGAAGAAACTTCAGATGGAGTAATCTGTGATTGTTGTGTGTTATTTTGAGAGTAGTCTGATGGAACTACTTCTTTTGCTATGAGGATGCTTTTTGTAATGATCATGTTAATTCCAAACACTTGTGGTGTGGAGAACCTACTCCTTTTGGCACTTATGTCATGGTTGAATGTTGATTATATGATTCATTTGCTTGAATGTTGATAATATTCCCATATTTGCTTGAATGTTGATGATATTACCATATTTATTTAAATGTTGATGATATGATCCATTTGGTTGAATGTTGATTATTTTTATGATTTATTCTGATAATTTAATGATTATTTTGGATATTTTTCTGATTTTTTTTGAATTATTCTGATTTTTTGTGATTTTTCTGGATTTTTCAAATTTTTCGATTTATTTACGCATTTTTTTATTTTTTGTGATTTTTCTGAATTTTTATAATTTATTTACGTATTTTTCTGATATTATAATTTATTTACGAATTTTTTCCTGTTTTAAAATTATTTATGTCATTTTCTAAATTATTTACTAATTTTCCATTTTTTTAACAATTTTAAACCTATTTTTACCATTTATTTAAATATAAGGGCAAAACAGTCTTTTCACCACCACATTTGACACCGTTAGACAGCTTTCCATCCAAAATGGCGTAGGGGTTAAAGAAAGTTGGGTGGATGGCATACAGGTGCGACCGAACTTTTTAGTGGCATAGAGGTCACTGTCATCTTTCGTAAGGGTATACAGGTAAAGGACTCTTGGACGGGATACTACAACAGCTACTCCCGTAAGAGCTCATGAACATGACACAGCTCGTCCGGTTCGACACCGCCAACTGCGGGCTCTCCGGCGAGATTCTGCCGAGCTCGGTAACCTCGCGAACCTCGACGCGCTGTTCTTCCAGGTGAACGGGCTCTCCGGCGGCATCCCGCCGGAGCTGTCCAACAACGCGCTCACCGGTGAGATTCCGACGACTTTCGCGGTGCTCAAGAAATCTCACCTTGCTCAACTTCTTCCGGAACAAGCTCCTGCGACGGCGGCAGAGAGAGAGGCTGGATGCCTCGACTGCTTGAGTTCTTCGATGCTATGGGCCGAGATGGGTCATCGGCCTGCTGTTGTATGGCCTGCGAGAGAGGAGGTCGTCCGATCAAGCGGAACGGTGGAGATGTTGTGACTGCCGAGTGCAGTCATTGTGGACGATGGTAGAGGATCTCGTTCCGCCTCGGTCGGAGGCTGGCTGGGGTACGGAATAATATTCTATACCCTGGATATAAAATAGCGTTGGCCATTCTTTTAAGACCGAATCTTATCTTGCTTCAGCAACTTCGACCGACTCCACCAGGATTGATGAAATTAGCTCGATATAATTCAAACTTTCAACCGGAGCACGTATAAAATTCCGAGTTTAGACACAATACGGAAATCCGCATGACAAATTCGACAGGAGTTGGATATGAAAGAATAAACGCATTCTTGAGAAAATAACTTTAGCTATTGCAGGACGGGAACTATCAATTTCGAACGATTCAAAAAGGCATGCACGTGCTCACGCGGGGGGCGGGGGCGGGCGGGCATGTGGAATCAGCTACTCCACGGATACAAAGATTACGACGATGAAGCCCAAAATGAAACCACCAACTAACTTCACCATTTATATACATAGTAACCTTTTAATTCTAACATCCTTGGCGTTCTTTTTCATCTTCATAATATATTACATCTAATCCACAAATGCCAGTTAGAACCTGATCCTATGGAAATTTCAAAAGTTCAGTCACGAGCCATGCCAGTCACCAAAATAGCCAGGATGTGGGTATGGATACTGCGACCGAGAAGTTAAGTTCGAAGGATCCGGTGTTACATGGCTAATATTGTCAGGAACACTGTATGGGCCTGTTGTGTAGTTTGTTTCATCTAAGCGAGGTGTATACCTGTCCATGGCGGACCTCCCTGTTGAACCTAAAGATGAAACTCCATGCAAGGAGGGAGTTAAAGAAGACTGCGTGCCCGCAGATCCAGGGTATCCACTTGTCTGTGTGCTCTGTCGTCCGTACATTCTTATTTGTGCTCGAATATCAGTGGCGGGAGGGATCATGGCTGTCCGGGGATCATCATTCCCGGTGTGTCCACCATACATTCTTATCTGTGCTCGAATATCAGTGGCAGTTGGCACTGGTAGGGTATGACTGTCCCTGATGCGTCCATCATACATTCTTGCATCCTCCACATCTACACCAGCAACAGCATTCCTTTGAGGAAAGCCAGTATTCTCCATGCTGTAATCCATTGGGCAGTTTTCTAAGTTCTGGTTCCTGTAAAAGCTGCCACCAGTCCCACCAAATGCTGGTGCACATGAATTGCTATTTGGACGACCATAACCCCCATTCAGTTCTTTGAGATTAGGAGACTGCATCCTCAAGCCAGCACCGACATTGTCAGCAGAAAAGGCAAGGTGCTTTTCTACAGATGCAACTCCATATTCAGCGACATCTCTAATGTAGTCCTCATAGGGTACCCTCTCAAGGGGAGATGTGCAGCGCTCCTGAACAGGATTACTGAAATAATTGTCCTGATGTGCCATTCTCTCAGAGGGACATTCGCTACGAATTGGAAAATCACTCCTGGATCTGTACTGAGAATTCCTAGAATCGGAGGGTGAGATGCTCATGTCCGAATCCAGATTCGAAGCATCTCCTGTTCTCTCCAAATCTCTTATCCTTCTGGGGGTATTTGAGGCTATTTCTTCTCTTCTTTCACTATTACGACAGACTTCGATGCCAGAATGAGCATCTCTCTCTTCATGATGAACACCATTTTGAATTGCTTGAAATGCATCACTTGTTTTTGAAGCAAACTTTTTTTCCTCGCATGCAACTTCTAAATGCTTTTCTGGAGGGAATCCATTTACTTGTTCTTGTTTCTCTACAACAAAGTTTTCACCCATATAGTTCTCATTCCTAGTCCCAGATCTGCCATTCTGCCCATAAGGAAATTTGAAGTTATTATGTGTAGGGAAATCCTCAAAAAGACAATCCACTTTTGATATGGAAAACAACCTTCAATGTAGAGTGACCATGCTCCTCAGCTATTCTCCTGTGCTTCTGTGTCCAATCAGGACGGCTCCACAAATAGAGTGGGGGTGGGGATACATTCCATTGGTCCATTTGTTTGTCAGCCACATCCAACGAACCGGGTAAATAGAATGACTGCAACACACAAATAAGTCAAACTTGCATGAAGCAGGAGACTGGTTTTTCCAAGGATAAGTTCATACCTTCCCAGAAAGACTTCCAGTATCCTCCCACAACAAATCATAAGGCTGTTGCTTTTGATCCAACCTGATAATGCCCAGCATAGAGGTGAAACACGAACAAGAGAAAATAAGTGGAAGTATAAATATGGATAATACTACTTTCCAAGAAATATTTCTATTACCTTTCTGTTTCCTTGGGAACAATTAGTATAATGAGCTTTGGCTTGAAAGTCAGGGCCTTGTCAATGAATCTGTTTGCAAGAGTTGCTTTTAATCCAAAAGGAGGATTAAGGCCCATGATCTGCACAATGTAAGTTACATAACAACTTGTTGAATATATATGGCATATACTTCAAGCAAAGAATTGTTTTTTTAATAAAAGATACTCCAATAAATAGGCATCCTCCGACGACCCCACATAAGTATCAAATCCCTTTTGAACATATTTCAAAGCACACACAATCTGAATTCATTTAGCGCCATCATTTTTGGAGCATTGTCCATCCAGACCTCGCTATTCCATCAAAATATTTTTATATCCAAACATCTAGAATCAAGAGAACATGAAAAACTGAAACGTTAAAAAGATCTAACAATAAGCATTGATCCTGTGCTGGTAGTCCTGTACTAGCACACAGCCTATCCGGGGACGATAGTCACATTGCCAGTCGGCTACTGTTACCTGTGTTAAAAAAAAACTTCAGGTGGTGCGTACGTGCTAGATGGTACTTTTGCCACCGAGGTAATTGGCATATCTAAGCAATGTACTACGTACTACCTATGTGCAACTAGGAGGTCCAACGTTGTCCAAATCTAATGCTCTTAATATCCCATCTGGAGGACATTCAGCAACTTAAGCAGTACCTAGGCACTGCTTACCTAGCTAGGCGCTAGGCAGCAGCTGCTCACCCACATAGCGTCTTCTTTTTCTCTCGGATACACAGGAGCACACATCATCTTTTAAACCACCAACTCTACTGTGAGCACATGTAATGCAAAGGACTCTTATTGGCAATAGTGAAACATCGAATGCACCAAGATATCCAGGGCGAGAAAGAAACAATATGAACTTCACTATTCTTGCTACAAATGACCAAAAGTTTAACTGCAAATGTCATTAGTTTGTGAACTTGTTATGAAAAATGACATTGGTTTACAAAACTTAACCTAGAAACACCACTAAAAAATACATTGAAAATACGAGCTAGTGGAATGAGACCAATCAGCGAAAAGAAAAAAGGTGACAAACTGAAGTGCAAATCAACCAATATGAAATTATTATGTCCAGGGATCAGTAGGCAAATGCGTATTTTGCGATAACCACATAAGTTTACAAACAATTGACAACAGTCAAGACAACGTCCAAATTTGGGAGCAATCAATTATAGCAACCTTGGTTCGGCATCCTCTCATCTGGCTAGCAATGTATGTACACTTATTCCGGACATAAATCATTTTCATTTCTACTGAACTTAAATAATTCAAATTCTGAGACCTAAACAACATTGTCCAGGGAAAACATCTTATTATCACCATAAACAATGAAAAAGAGCATCACATTTGTGTAGTGTTATTAGCATGTGCAACTGAATAATGTTGTGGTATTAGCAGTCATAGTTAGTCATGATCATAATACTGAGTGACCTTGCAAGTTATCAAAATTGGAATTCTCAATATCTTAACTGCGGAGAAAAGATCCATACTAGTTTAGATCCATGTGGTAGTTCCTTTGGACGCACAGTCATCCAATCCCTCTTTTCGAAACAGAAAGAATTCTGCAAAATGACACATGCTATGTCAGATCCCACATACATTCCGTAATAGAAAGAATTCAAGTAATGACAATTCTCACAAGTGACGCAATACGTTTTAGGATGTCATGAGTTACAAATGCATTGCATCAATCAGTGCAAAGATGAGGGATGCAACTCAGTTGAAATAAACACATTAAAATTATACCTTCTATGGACACAGATTATATGTACTCACGGAAGTAAAAAAAAGAAAACCTAATGGCATGGCCATGTTAACTTGAAGTTCTGTAACAACAAGAAAAAATTTGAACAAATATACAAGCCAAATTTAGGTGTTGGGATAGATAATAAATTGAAACCAAACTGAATCCAGCCTATAATCTTAAATATTACAACCTGGCACAAAAAAATGAACTTTTCATATAGTCTAACCTAAACCAATCCATCAAAGTTCATTTTCTGAGTAACAAAACCGCAGACTAAAATCTCCTTCCAACTAAGCGGAATATTTTCTACTACTGGGTTTGACTCATTTTTGGACCACAGATTATACTGTTAACTTAGTACTCTACGAATCTGCTCTACCAGAATTTCAGGAGGCAGACCACCGATATATGAAAAGTCCAACACAAGAAAAAAAAATGCTACTGGACCCTTATTTTCTGAACCTACTAGGCTACTACCGAGGCACTCCTGTGCCTAGCCTTTTGTGGCGTAATTGCAAAATATGTAAACACGGTTTTGAAGGATTACTTAGTCAAGCATGATATTATAAAATGGAGGGACTACCAACTTTACCTTTGGTCTAATAACATCGTAATTCTTGAAGTTACATTTTTTTCCAACTTTATCAAGCTTTTGTTTCATAAACTGACTGAAGTCATTTAAACCACATGAGAAATCCACTATCTGCGAAAAAAAGACACCAGAGTACTGAATTAATATGACAGGAGCATTTATGTCCCAAGCAAGTTACTACGATGAATGAATAACAAAAGAAAACTACAGCAGAAACAAAAGATGCCTATGCTGCCACAATAAATGTAAATATTTAAGTATAAATGAAGTTAACCCTGCAGTTTTACAATGCTTTACATTTCTGATTTACAGACTACCACCTTTAGTTGATGATTTACAAAATGTCCAATGCAAGCATGTGTGCATTTGGGATTGCAAGGTGAACATACCGTGTCGCCAGGTTGAACATACCAATGAAGTTTATCAACAATCTGCAACCAGGCAGATTCATGACATACAACATGCAAGTACGAATCAGGTTAGAACAACAGAACATCAAGAAAACCTGAAAACGAAAATACTGAAGAAACAAATTATTATGTGCATTTATATGATAACTGGAAAAAGATTTAGGAGAGATGTTATCATTGCTAATTCACAGCTTGATGATGTTATACCTACAAAACCCACTGGAGCCCAGATAGATGATACACCCAGGCAGTTAGCGAAACATGCATAGATGTATTTGCATCTACAACACCTTTCCACTAAAACGCGTATAGATGACAGGCGTGTTGGCAATGGCACACACCCACAGGTGAGCTCCCAGCTCACCCTTCTCCCCTGGTTCCCAACACAGGTAGTGGAAGAGATAATTTTGGTGCTGCTGAACACACACCGAGCAAGCAGCTGCTCTGTTCCTTTATACACTAGCAAAAGTCGTACTCCTAGTACATGCTACAGTGTAGTAGGAATACCAACTACTACTAGTACTACATACATCATACTAGCAGGGCATGCTAGCCCACTACTGATACATCAGCCTCTACTTGGCTGTACAAAAGCAATGAGGAGTTCTACCAACTCCCTGCTACTAACTCCTGTTGACTTTGGCTGAGAGAACATCTAGGAGGAGCAGGACAATTACTCAACAAGGAGAATTACTAATAATAAGATGTCCAAGTAAAATTTGTATAACAAAACAGACAAAATGCCAGACTTCGAATAAAAATGCAATGCTCACAAAAAACATATGCACTCAATTAATGCTTCTGAAAATGATGTGTCAAACAAGTTTGTAAGTATATATACGAGAATGCATACATTTTATCACAAATCATTCATATTGAATGCCATTTGTGAACTGATATTTTGCAGTGAACTATTGTTAGTAATGCAGCAAGTAGAGGAGAGCAAAGGGAGGTGAAGAGTGTTCTGGAACTTTGATTGCTAGCTTGCTTACATAGGTTGCATTCTATGGCACACTTGTGCCTATTTATAGTACAAGGGGCTGGCTACTATTTTCTCCTAGTCTCTAGAAAGTGCCAGCTACAGTAAATCGGTTTGCTACAGTAGATGCTACAGTAGATTCTACACTATTCCAGAAGCACAAGTATTATTGCTAACAACTACTCCATTTGTTCACCACCATCCAATCGTTGAATGATGGAAATGCATTTTTTTAAGAGAAGGCTAACTGATCGAGAAAGGTAAATAGACCTCTAGGGAGGGGGTGAGGAGGGCAAGACCCATGGCTACAATAGCCACCTCAATAGATGGATAAAATTTTGGGAATGTGCAACTTTTTCCTATCTCTACTTAAATAAGCTTCGAGCATCTAATACTTTCTTATTTAACTAAAGCACTTTTATTTCATCAGTGTACAGGCAGACACATATTTGAGAACGAAAGCATTGAAAGGTTCCCACTTATCATGCAATTGCAAAGTAAGCTTTGAATATAAACGTACCTCATTGAGCTTCTCCTTCTTTGTGAAATGCCGACCAAACGAAGTGTAGCGCGTGCCATGAATGAAAGGTGCAAGGTACACTTTCATCTTATTCTGGTAACAGAATGGTATTATATTAGAATAGTTTGTCAGTACAATAAGATGGAATTCATGAGACTTGCACTGACCAGGTGTTATTACATCTACAGATATGTACCCACTGTTTACAGGTAACGAAGTTCTTATCACAAAAGATCCAGTAGGGACCTTCCCTACTGGTTTCATCAAAAAAGGTTTTTGTCACAAATTAGTTGTCAAAGAATTGTGCATTATTTCTGATGACCAGTCTAATTTATTATATCTACACAACCAATATATCAAAGATCAAACAAGTTCCGCCACATATTCATGAGAATTGGGCAGCTATATGCCTATATGATAACAGTTCGTGAGCAGGGGAGTGTTTGGTGCAACATAAATGCCACAATAACTTATCCTTTGCTCAACTAAAGCCATAACTTATTCATGAGAATTGATAAAATAGCAGCTCGGCTACCAAGTTGGAAGGCTGACTTGCTTACACGGGCAGGGAGAAAAGTGCTGATTCAATCTGTGCTAACTTCTATTGTAATCTATTTGGCTATGGCATTGGATCTCCCACCTTGGGCTTTTAAAGCTATTGACAAGATTAGACGGGGATTTCTTTGGAAAGGAAGAAAAGATGTAAAAGGAGGTCATTGCCTAGTGGCTTGGCCAAAGGTAACCAGACCACCTGAACTAGGGGGGCTGGGAATTTCTAATCTGCAACAGTTGGGATGGGCTTTGAGATTAAGGTGGCCGGAAATGCATTTTTTTAAGAGAAGGCTAACTGATCGAGAAAGGTAAACAGACATCTAGGGAGGGGGTGAGGAGGGCAAGACCCATGGCTACAATAGCCACCTCAATAGATGGATAAAATTTTGGGAATGCGCAACTTTTTCGTATCTCTACTTAAATCAAGCTTCGAGCATCTAATATTTTCTTATTTAACTAAAGCACTTTTATTTCATCAATGTACAGGCAGACACATATTTGAGAACGAAAGCATTGAAAGGTTCCCACTTATCATGCAATTGCAAAGTAAGCTTTGAATATAAACGTACCTCATTGAGCTTCTCCTTCTTTGTGAAATGCCGACCAAACGAAGTGTAGCGCGTGCCATGAATGAAAGGTGCAAGGTACACTTTCATCTTATTCTGGTAACAGAATGGTATTATATTAGAATAGTTTGTCAGTACAATAAGATGGAATTCATGAGACTTGCACTGACCAGGTACTATTACATCTACAGATATGTACCCACTGTTTACAGGTAACAAAGTTCTCATCACAAAAGATCCAGTAGGGACCTTCCCTACTGGTTTCATCAAAAAAGGTTTTTGTCACAAATTAGTTGTCAAAGAATTGTGCATTATTTCTGATGACCAGTCTAATTTATTATATCTACACAACCAATATATCAAAGATCAAACAAGTT
This sequence comes from Echinochloa crus-galli, assembly GCA_900205405.1. Taxonomy (NCBI): domain Eukaryota; kingdom Viridiplantae; phylum Streptophyta; class Magnoliopsida; order Poales; family Poaceae; genus Echinochloa; species Echinochloa crus-galli. The sequence continues at coordinate 386,689 of OAMR01000824.1, forward strand.
CCGCCACATATTCATGAGAATTGGGCAGCTATATGCCTATATGATAACAGTTCGTGAGCAGGGGAGTGTTTGGTGCAACATAAATGCCACAATAACTTATCCTTTGCTCAACTAAAGCCATAACTTATTCATGAGAATTGATAAAATAGCAGCTCGGCTACCAAGTTGGAAGGCTGACTTGCTTACACGGGCAGGGAGAAAAGTGCTGATTCAATCTGTGCTAACTTCTATTGTAATCTATTTGGCTATGGCATTGGATCTCCCACCTTGGGCTTTTAAAGCTATTGACAAGATTAGACGGGGATTTCTTTGGAAAGGAAGAAAATATGTAAAAGGGGGACATTGCCTAGTGGCTTGGCCAAAGGTAACCAGACCACCCGAACTAGGGGGGCTGGGAATTTCTAATCTGCAACAGTTGGGATGGGCTTTGAGATTAAGGTGGCCTTGGCTGCAGAAGACTGAACCCAATAAGCCATGGGCCATGTTCCCTATCCAAGTACACCAGTCCGTAAAGTCCTTCTTTTCTGTGGCTGTCATTTCAGAAGTAGGCAATGGTCGAAACACTCTTCTGGACTGACAATTGGGTTCATGGACAGAGCTTGGCTAAACTTGTTCCAAATCTCTTTGGGGGGCTATCCAGTAGAGCAAAGAAAAGAACTGTGTTTGATGCCACGACCGATTTGAGATGGGTTGGTGACATAAGGGGTGCTCTCACTGTGACTGTATTGGCTGAATATCTTGGAGTATGGGACCTGACTGTTGGAGTATGTTGTATATAGCCCATAGGGCCCATGTATACTAGGCCCATAGAGGCCCATGTACATCAACCATATAACCCACCCTTCTAGGGTTGGAGGAATACACAGCAATTATTCCTCTAGCATGGTATCATTAGCTAGGGTTTCCTCTCTCCTCCTCCTCTCCTAGCGCCGCCGCCGCCGGCGCCATGGACGGCCGGCCGCCGCCGCCCCTCCCCTTGCTCCTCTTCTCCGATGTGACAGCGCGGGGCCCCTTTACACTCTTCGCCTCCCGTTTTCCGCTGCTTCTCCACCGTCAGCTGCTTTGGCGATGACTTCTTCCACCACTTGGCATCGTCGTCTTGGTCATCCTGGCCGAGATGTTCTGTCTCAGCTTAGTCATAGTTCAGATATCTCTTGTACTCGTGCTTCAGCTGAGCACTTCTGTCATGCTTGCCAGCTGGGTCGTCATGTTCGACTTCCTTTTTATGCTTCTTCTTCGCATGCTGCGCATGCCTTTGATCTTGTTCACTGTGATCTATGGACCTCTCCTGTATCCAGTATTTCGGGTTATAAATATTATCTTGTGGTTGTTGATGATTTCTACCATTACTCTTGGACTTTCCCTTTGCGTGCCAAATCTGAGACTTTTCCCACCCTCCTCCACTTCTTTGCCTGGGTGTCCACTCAGTTCGGCGTCCCTGTGAAAGCCGTTCAGTGTGACAACGGGCGTGAGTTCGACAACCACACCTCCCGCTCTTTCTTCCTCTCTCGCGGTGTTCAATTGCGCATGTCTTGTCCGTACACTTTCGCTCAGAACGGCAAGGCTGAGCGCATGCTTCGCACCACAAACGACGTCATGCGCACCCTTCTACTCCAGGCCTCGCTGCCCCCGCGCTTCTGGGCCGAGAGTCTACACACCGCCACCTACCTTCTCAACCGTCTTCCTTCTACTGCTTGTCCTGCTCCCACTCCACACCACGCTCTCTTCGGTACCCCTCCTACTTACGATCACCTTCGTGTCTTCGGTTGTGCATGTTACCCTAACATCACCGCCACTGCTGCTCATAAGCTGGCGCCCCGCTCGACACGTTGTGTGTTCCTCGGTTACTCCCCTGACCACAAGGGGTACCGCTGCTATGACCTCACCTCTCACCGGGTCATTATCTCTCGACACGTTGTCTTCAACGAGTCGGATTTTCCTTACTCCACCTCCCCCTCACCTTCTCCTAAGCCTGAGCTGGAGTCCATGTTTTCTGACCCGGTGGTTCAGCCACCATTTCCTTCTTTTCCTTCTCCTGCAGGTTTTCGTGGCGCGGCATCGGCACCTCCTCCCGCGCCGCCGTGCGTGGCCCCGGTGCCGCCGTGCGTGGCCCCGGTCTCTTCTGGACTGACAATTGGGTTCATGGACAGAGCTTGGCTAAACTTGTTCCAAATCTCTTTGGGGGGCTATCCAGTAGAGCAAAGAAAAGAACTGTGTTTGATGCCATGACCGATTTGAGATGGGTTGGTGACATAAGGGGTGCTCTCACTGTGACTGTATTGGCTGAATATCTTGGAGTATGGGACCTGACCTCTCAGTTAGTGCTCCAGCCTGAGGTGGAGGACTCCCATGTTTGGCGCTTCTCAGCCTCAGGACAATACTCATCGAAATCTGCCTATGAGGCCATGTTCATAGGAGCCATTCAGTTTGGAGCTTGGGTGTTGGACAGCTGATCGGTTGACTAGAAGAAATTTACCTCATCCTGACAAATGCCCTCTGTGCGATCAAGAGGAGGAGACTATAAATCATCTACTGGTCTCCTGTGTTTTCTCCCGTCAGATATGGTTTATTATTTTGCAAAAGTTTGGTCTTCAAGCATTAGCACCACAAACTGATAACCACTCTTTTGATGACTGGTGGGAGCAGGCAAGCAGGAGGGTTGAGGGGCAGAACAAAAAGGGGCTCAACTCAGTTATTATCCTAGTAGCTTGGACGATCTGGAATCATCGGAATGGATGTGTGTTTGATGGTCGACGCCCTGACTTAAATGGCTTGCTAACATCTGTCTTGGAGGAGGCTCATATGTGGGAGTTGGCAGGGGCTCAAGGATTGGCTCACATCCTTGCCCAGCTGCCAACAGGGTAAGCTAAGGTCTTGGGTCCTGTCATTTTAGGTCCTGGGAAGAATGTTCTTTTGCTGTTCACAGTGTAAGATAGTGTGTGAGTGTGTGGAGGGTTGTTGCCTTGCTTATGCCCGCAAACAACTGGTGTACTGGTCTCGGGGTGCTTCCACCCTTTTTTTCTTCTCAATATATTGATACGCAGCTCTCCTGCGTGTTCGAGAAAAAAACTAAAGCCATAAAAAAATAGAGACCATCCTTATGCTTCGCAATTCAATAAGGTTAATACAACCCTTTTATTAGTTTGCTCTTACATAGTTTGTTTTGTTGAATGATGGAAATGCATTTTTTTAAGAGAAGGCTATAACTTTGATCTAGAAAGGGAAACATGCCACAAATGACTAGTTACTATTATAAAATGATACATAAAGTGCTAGTATCTACATACATTCCACCTTGTTAACTGCCTCAAGACTTCAGCTTCACATACTGCTTTAGCATCATCAATGGTGCCTCCATGCTCCAATTTTTGTAAAGCAGCTTGTACAGCCTGCAAGAGTCATAGATCCATACATGAAGAATTGACTATTGATGCATCTACTGGTTGTCACTGCTTGAATTTTGTGCTACCTGAATAGAGCGCTCAAGCTTGCCCCGTGCAATGATTTTCTCAATCTGCCTGCCAGAGGATGTATAAGTTGAAGGAATGGTACACCGCCGAGAGATATCCTCCAATGTCAAGGAACAGACCTCCTTTTTTTCTACCAAAGCTAGCACCCTGTGATACATAAAAAATATCATCATTCATAACTGGCATCAGGAACTTTTTATGTTTTGTCATAGTTTATACCCATATTATACATTTATACCTCATTACTATCACTGCAATTCCGTCCTCAATATGTTACATCGGAAACATTTGTGTTAAACTCTCCCGCAAAATTCTCTTCACTCTCATAGTTCCAAATAAAGATTCAGATATCATAAAGGCAAAACTTATATTTCAACACATGAGATCAAGGACAATTGACCAGTTTCACTTCATAAAAGACAGCATTTCCCCACTTTATTTCATCAACATAACCTTGTAACTGGGTGGTCGTAGTTTAGAGGTGATAATGAGCTAATCCACACAATTAAGATGTACAAGCAGGCATATTCAAGAAAATATAAGCACACAGAAATCCACACTGGTTGGGACCATAAAAAGAAAGATAAAAATATCCGAAAAATAAACCAAATGCAGATACTTTCTCGTTGATTTTTCCATCTTGGTCATTACATAGTATGACCTGAGAAATACAGACTCGTACTGAAACAAATTGAAGGGTTAAGAATATCGGTACAAGACTGGGCCTCTTAGAAATATCAAACTCTGGAGCCACTGAATACTATCATCTCTAATGGTGTCAAGGCGAGGCAGCCTAGGCATAGTAGTGCCTAATAGATCAAATACGCAGTCTGGACAGATCCAAAACCCTTTTTGTTGATAGTCAGAAGGAAAGGAGGCCAGAATTGTTGGATTATGTCAACTAGCTAAAGGAGTTTTTGTGAGCTAGCAACCTAAGCAACATGTGCTCTTGCCAAGAAAAAAAAACATATACTGGTGCCTTTCTATAATAGTTTATTTTTAAAAGAAATGGTGGACCCAAGTTACCTCTTCTCAGTATCACTATCAATAACAGGAAATGAGCTCTGGGGTATTTTTCCTGTTGCCAGTGAAGATAAACTCTCCAACTCTTGCTCCTCTTCCTTCACATGCTGTTTTGGACTACTTACAGGAGCAGCACGCTTGACTGCAGGTTCTTCTTTGAGACATTTAGCTTTTTTCTTCTCAGGTTCAAAACCAGGTTTTTCAAATGAACCCTTCATGCCAACCCGTCTTGAAGATTTCTGCATAGGTTCATCAACATACAAGTCACTGGAAGTCCTTTTCTTCTCGGCTAGTTCCTTAACTTTCTTCTTTACAGAATCCACTGGTTTTGAAATACGAGGAAATTTCAAATGATCTCTGGATGGTGTTCCAACATCAAGGTCCATATCATGGTCCCTGTAACAGTAAATTATGTCGGTTTTTATAAGCAATTTGGCAGAAAATTGGTGAGAAGTTAAATGGCATAAATTATGGTAGTTCAGAAAAACTATGACAAATTTTCATGTGCGGCTGGGACAGAAAATTTGACAAGGATGTTTACATACAGGCAATAGATCAGAATTCTTTTTGAAAGTTCCCAAGCCCGCGTTATGATGCCCTCCGCATCAATGTCTTCAAACGAAATTTCCCTATGAAACAATTAACAATCAGATGGATAAAATTGTTTCATTTTCTATTAAGTTAAAGAATAAAGTGATCCAAGGAACAAAGAATACAAATTACACCTTGGCAAACATTTTCTGTGGTAAGATCTTGGGCAACGTCTGCAAACGGCAAATTGTAGCGGCTCTTGAGTCCTGTCCTCTAAGCCTTTACATTGAAAGCACCAATGCACAGGACATGTGAATGAAATACCAGCCCGAATATTTTTCTCCAATTCCAAGGCATCATTCCTGTTGTTAGGATGAAGCAGTTGTGCAACACACTTGGGATGGAAAAAGTGCCCACATGTTGCATTATTGCAAAGAAACACCTAAGAATAAAGCAAGTGTCATAAGCTTCAAAAAGGAATTTGAATCAACTAAGATTCACACAATAAAGGAGGAATTTGAATCAACTAAGATTCACACAATAAAGGATTTATGAGGAAAAATACTGGCATCTCTTCAGCTTGCATGTTCATCTTCAGGGTATAAGAGTTCCAAGAAGTAGCACATTTTAGCATGTGAAACTTCTAAAATTTCAAGTATCTGCCCTTGTTTTATAACATGTAATGCAAAGGTATAATGCTCTAGTTCACTAAGAAGAATCCGCAACAAGTGTGAAGATATAATCTGGGCTGGGCCTTGATCTGTTCTTTGCTGTGGTGACAAACGAGGGGAACTTTTTAACACCAGCTTGAAATTCGCTCTCTCAGGGAGTCAAACTCAGGACCTGAGGAGTGCTAATGAGACGATCTAACCAACTCAGCTAGAGGCCCTTTCGCTTGGCACTTATTTATGACAACCTTCAATGATGCAGTACTTTCATAAAGGATAAGCACTAACCCATTATGTTCTTGATTCAATGATAACAACTAAACTATCCTTTCGGCTTTCAAAAGATGACTCAATGTATGCACTATTATGGCAAGGGTTAATATAGTTGTAATGCACTTCCATTATGCCATATACCTTCGCATTTTTTCCATCTGAAGGTTCCAGCTCTCCACAGACAAAACACTGGTGCTGCTTATACTCGCAATTCTTGCACAGGAAATTTTTTATAGCCTACAAAGAATGACAAATGAATGTCTGAACAATAGGGGTAAAAGAAACAGCAATGGAGTCTGAATGCTCTTTATCAGCCAAAGTTCAAAATTACCTTAACTTCTGCCTTTGTGTACCCCAACGTTGCACAGTAAGAATCTTCACCATCTCCTAATTTTGCATGGAAGGATCTCATGCATGAACCTTCACAGCTACACCAAGTAAAAATGTAGTGCAATTAGAATACTATTAAAGTATGGAAAATATTGCATGGTTTATCACTCGGGAAAGGTGAATTTTGCATGTACCTGATGAAACACATAGAACAATAATTCAGGTGCATGGCATATGAGAAAAGGAACCTTTGTATAATTGAAGAAATTTTGTATATAACATTCCATATGCATACATAATTTAGACTTAACTTATTATCCATTGTTATGTCAATCAAATTTATTATCCATTGTTATGTCAATCAAATATCATAACAGCTGATCAAATGAATTACAGTCAACCATTATCAGTCAACAAAGGAAAATACCAAGTAAAGAATGACGGAATCAATCTTGTTCTTCTTAAGTACTAGCATGTAGGAGTTGAAGTGCGACGCAAGATGGAGTTGTAATTTTGTAACTAGTCGTAAGTTGTCCACATGTACGGAATTGCAAGAGATCAAGTTGTTTTGGTATAGTATGGTAACTCTGTTAATCATCAGTTCGTGCTTGAGTTGTTACATCATGTGGGCATGATAGGTTGGGTATGGCTTATATAAGCCGATGTGCATTCCTGTTTTTGGTATTTCATTTTCATTGTCTGTGGTGCATATGTTGCAAAAGAATGTTGGATGGGTTGGGGTTGTACATGGCTACTTCCTCTTCTTTAATGAAATGACACTTAGCTTGCATTCTATGTAACGTGAGAAAAAGAGAGGAAAAAGGGTGACATGGGGCTAAGCAATCACAGTCTCAAGCAAACTTGTGTTTATGTGAACAACCAAGAGTCGGCATCAGAGTCAATCAACATGCAGAAAATGATGCTATTATGAGGCTAGTACTACATCCAAGAGGGACACACCGGCAGCATGCCAAGATCAGTGGTGAGACCTTGGCAATCAGCTGTACGCCTGTACACGCAGACAGCAGCATCAAAATAGAGACATAATCTCCTCATCAATCACTATCATGGCCATGAACATGTATAGTGCTATTATGTTATGCAGGTATGCTGCATGCATGTTAGTTTACTTGTGTTAGAAAATGGCACAAAAGGATGCATGCATGTAGGGTGAGTATGGTGTGCGTGAGTTCTTGCAGGTCGGCCAGTGAGTCTACAACACCATCACGATGTAGAAGATAATTGGTTTACTGTATGGCACTTTTCTAGTTATGGGTCCATGCTTGAATTGTTGCACGAGTCCGTGTACTAGACAATGCTGGACTGCTGGAGTAAGAGTCCATCATGCATGTTTGACGAGTTGGATCTAGCTTGTACAAGCAGATGTGTGCTCTCTATGTAAATGTGAGAAAAAGGAAATTTGCGTTCTTCTGATTCTCGTTGATCAAGTGAATAGCCAACACGGAACACCAAGAGTGGCATTCCGGAAATGCTGTACAATGGAGGATCCAGTGCTAACACAAACATACGACAGAACCACTGAAAACATGAGCATACTGACCACAATACAAAGCATAGGGCGAATAAGCATTAAATAACAGCACAGATGCAATTCTGTGGGCAAAGGTTGCTACAGCAAGAAGATACATCATACTGAGTTATCAGGGAGAACGAACATCAGCATGTTGAGTAAATCTCAAAAACCTACAGCTATTTTTAACACATGTTGCAGAGAGCTCAAAGTTTGGTACCCATTGCAGAATCATACAACTATTTCAACACTTCGTTGCAAATAGCTACAACTTTCTCAACACAGACCCAAACCATAGGCCTTAATGGCCCACGGTGTCGACCTCTAGCTTTGTGAGAAAATGGTAGTTTCCAGCAGCAAGTCTCAAAAGAGTCAGTACATTTGTGCAATGGGCGTCAAAAGTTGTAGTTTTCTACAAGTGTCAAAATAGTTGGGTTTTTTAAATTTACAATTTTAAAATGTGATCTGAGGGCCTAGCTTCTCGTGGTGGACCAGTTAGAGCGTTGAACTCCGGAAGTCGTTGAAACTTCCGTCTCGACCCGGGTTCGAAGCACAGCACCTTCTTAGAACAAAACCCGGGTGGAGTCTCCTCCTGTGGTCGAGTTTTTTAAAATGTGATGTGAGGAAGAATTTAGTTTAAATCTTTCATGTTGGGTCCAAGCAGAACAGAGTAATATTAGAAACAGCTATTAGTAATGAGGTTGTGCATCTTAGACCCAGAATAATTCATTTGACCATCAATTCAGAAATACCAAATAGACGAGTTACGCAAGCATTGAAAGTACTATGTAGGCAAGCATAATCTTTGAGGATCAACCCTATGTTCCTCTAATAGAAGCCTGAAAGATCATGAAATGCATCGAGCTGTTAAAACTATAGACAAGACACTTCCGGTTGCAACTTGCAACTTCAACCAGTATCTTTGAAACAGGCCAGTCGGCGCCTAATTATTGCATGGTTTATCACTCGGGAAAGGTGAATTTTGCATGTACCAGATGAAACACATAGAACAATAATTCAGGTGCATGGCATATGAGAAAAGGAACCTTTGTATAATTGAAGAAATTTTGTATATAACATTCCATATGCATACATAATTTAGACTTAACTTATTATCCATTGTTATGTCAATCAAATTTATTATCCATTGTTATGTCAATCAAATATCATAACAGCTGATCAAATGAATTACAGTCAACCATTATCAGTCAACAAAGGAAAATACCAAGTAAAGAATGACGGAATCAATCTTGTTCTTCTTAAGTACTAGCATGTAGGAGTTGAAGTGCGACGCAAGATGGAGTTGTAATTTTGTAACTAGTCGTAAGTTGTCCACATGTACGGAATTGCAAGAGATCAAGTTGTTTTGGTATAGTATGGTAACTCTGTTAATCATCAGTTCGTGCTTGAGTTGTTACATCATGTGGGCATGATAGGTTGGGTATGGCTTATATAAGCCGATGTGCATTCCTGTTTTTGGTAGCTCATTTTCATTGTCTGTGGTGCATATGTTGCAAAAGAATTTTGGATGGGTTGGGGTTGTACATGGCTACTTCCTCTTCTTTAATGAAATGACACTTAGCTTGCATTCTATGTAACGTGAGGAAAAGAGAGGAAAAAAGGTGAAATGGGGCTAAGCAATCACAGTCTCAAGCAAACTTGTGTTTATGTGAACAACCAAGAGTCGGCATCAGAGTCAATCAACATGCAGAAAATGATGCTATTATGAGGCTAGTACTACATCCAAGAGGGACACACCGGCAGCATGCCAAGATCAGTGGTGAGAACGTGAAAGGCTACCACATCGACAACACTGGCGCCAAGATGCTAGGGAAGTATGGCAGCAGCGGTGCCCGCAAAGGTTGGCATGAGAGCATTGAAGGTGCTGTCAAAGGTGGCAACCCGAGTGCAGCAATAGTACTAATGCATCAAGGTAAAGGAGACCTTGGCAATCCAGCTGTACGCCTGTACACGCAGACAGCAGCATCAAAATAGGGACATAATCTCCTCATCAATCACTATCATGGCCATGAACGTGTATAGTGCTATTATGTTACGCAGGTATGCTGTATGCATGTTAGTTTACTTGTGTTAGAAAATGGCACAAAAGGATGCATGCATGTAGGGTGAGTATGGTGTGCGTGAGTTCTTGCAGGTCGGCCAGTGAGTCTACAACACCATCACGATGTAGAAGATAATTGGAACTCAGGCGAAGATGCTTTGCTGGTAAGCATGTCTCAGCAATTGGAGCCCTCGAAGAATCCTCCGTAGTGGCGCGCAAAAACAGATGCATGAGTTCCACACGACACAAATGGTGACCTTGTGTTGCAAACCTAGCTTTCCTAGTGTCCACGTTCATGTGTGAGTTGAGTAAGTTGAAGATATCTGGCTGCAAGTATAAGAGTACTTGATGATAACAAGATTATAAGCGTGAAATGATGGAAATACTCTTAATCCTAGCACGTAGGAGGTGGTGTGCAGTGCAGATGGAGCCGTGGCACATGTAGCTAGTACAAAAGTGTCTAGTTTGGCAGGAGCCACCTTTATGGAGTCCTGCATGACTAGTTTGGTAAGAGATCAAAATGATTGGTTTACTGTATGGTACTTTTCTAGTTATGGGTCCATGCTTGAATTGTTGCACGAGTCCATGTACTAGACAATGCTGGAGTAAGAGACCATCATGCATGTTTGACGAGTTGGATCTAGCTTGTACAAGCAGATGTGTGCTCTCTATGTAAATGTGAGAAAAAGGAAATTTGCATTCTTCTGATTCTCGTTGATCAAGTGAATAGCCAACACGGAACACCAAGAGTGGCATTAAGGAAGTGCTGTACAATGGAGGATCCAGTGCTAACACAAACATACAACAGAACCACTGAAAACATGAGCATACTGACCACAATACAAAGCATAGGGCGAATAAGCATTAAATAACAGCACAGATGCAATTCTGTGGGCAAAGGTTGCTACAGCAAGAAGATACATCATACTGAGTTATCAGGGAGAACGAACATCAGCATGTTGAGTAAATCTCAAAAACCTACAGCTATTTTTAACACATGTTGCAGAGAGCTCAAAGTTTGGTACCCATTGCAGAATCATACAACTATTTCAACACTTCGGTGCAAATAGCTACAACTTTCTCAACACAGACCCAAACCATAGGCCTTAATGGCCCACGGTGTCGACCTCTAGCTTTGTGAGAAAATTGTAGTTTCCAGCAGCAAGTCTCAAAAGAGTCAGTACATTTGTGCAATGGGCGTCAAAAGTTGTAGTTTTCTACAAGTGTCAAAATAGTTGGGTTTTTTAAATTTACAATTTTAAAATGTGATCTGAGGGCCTAGCTTCTCGTGGTGGACCAGTTAGAGCGTTGAACTCCGGAAGTCGTTGAAACTTCCGTCTCGACCCGGGTTCGAAGCACAGCACCTTCTTAGAACAAAACCCGGGTGGAGTCTCCTCCTGTGGTTGAGTTTTATAAATGTGATGTGAGGAAGAATTTAGTTTAAATCTTTCATGTTGGGTCCAAGCAGAACAGAGTAATATTAGAAACTGCTATTAGTAATGAGGTTGTGCATCTTAGACCCAGAATAATTCATTTGACCATCAATTCGGAAATATCAAATAGACGAGTTACGCAAGCATTGTATGTAGGCAAGCATAATCTTTGAGGATCAACCCTATGTTCCTCTAATAGAAGCCTGAAAGATCATGAAATGCATCGAGCTGTTAAAACTATAGACAAGACACTTCCGGTTGCAACTTGCAACTTCAACCAGTATCTTTGAAACAGGCCAGTCAGCACCTAATCAACCCAAACACCCACACAGTTCTCTCTTTAGAGAATATAAATACTTCTGCCAAAATAGAAAAGTGTTTACCATAGGAGCTCCCCTCCGTTGTCACAGATAGCACAAACTGAATCAAACAAATCTCCATCATCTTCATCCCCTTCATCATCATCGTTACAAGGCTCATGCTTAATTTCATCTTCAACAACCTCCTCTCTTTTCTTATCATCAGCAACAAACGGTTGTTTAATGTCCAGATCACCTGAACCATCCTAAATGAAATTCAAAAGAAAAAAGAAACAAAGGTTAGATGCATGGTTTCAATACTACAGCTATCAATATGGACATAATCTGGTTACCTCGTTGATCTTCTCCATAGAATAATCTTTAATGAATAGTTGCAGAGTCTGTCAAAATTCATCAAAATCTGAAGTCATTGTGAAGCGTGATATTGTAAGCAGTAGAAATCAAGAGTAAGTTATTACAATGATAATGAAAACATACATGATGTTGAGATTATAATTGGTAAATGTTGCAACAAACACATGCTCTTTTGGAAAATCAAATATTTCAATATTAGATTTTATAAAACAAAGGTTAAGATCATGTCCTAAGCTGATATTATTCTTTTTTCTAACAACAAAATCATAAATTTGGAGAAATAAAAATTAGCCTTATAGTATCATAATGATAACGTAAAACAGATTAAGAGTTCAGGTATACCACCAAGCAATATCTAAATAAATGGGAAAGCAGAGTGATAGAATACAACAGCATGCCTAACAAGTACAAAGTGGCACTGTTACAGAGCCGCTGATACCTGATAGTGATCTTAAGATAAGACCTTTACGATGGTAAGAAAAGTCACGCTATCAAATCAAATCCATAAGTGTACAAGAGTTTACCAGTAAATAATAAGACCTACAAGTGCAAAAAGCTGAAGAGAAAACCCACTAAACCCAACTAGACAAAACAAGAAAAAGAAGAAACGTGGCACCTGTGATTTCGCTATAGCAGGGTCTCTCTCAGAAAACAGTTTTATTAGCTGTACATGATCCTTAACATCGTCCTCTGAGGGCTTAACCTCATATTTACTGTGACACAAAAAAGGAACACTTCAGAATTATAATCGACTTCACAATCACCATGAGATTAAAAGAAGGAAAATTAAACATAAAAAAGAAAAGAAAAGCTGTAGTAGCACGTACTCAAAAACTCCACGGAGGTAACCCCAAATATTCTCCTCAGAGGCCGTGGGGCTCCTCCGAACAAAATGAAGCATCTCCACAGTGACGAGGACCGAGCGGACAGTCTCCTCGTAGCTCGGCCTCGGCTTCAGCAGGGCAATCCAGCTCCCCTCCGTGCAGAGCACGGTGATCTCGGGCGACTCGCCATCGAGGCCGAGCTTCCACGCCACCACCTGCTTGTAGACATTCTGGAGGCCGCCATCGGCTAGGCCGCGCAGGTACACGTCCTTCTTGAAGGAGGGGACCTCCTCAGCGGTGTCGAACTGGAACGGAAGCACGTCGAAGGAGACGGGCGCGTCGTCGTCGTCGACGAAGTAGTAGCACTGCACCGACCTCAGCCGCGGCTCCGCGTCGTCGTCGTCCGAGGCAATCATGGCGCCGCCGTAGCCGTGGCCTCCCCAATCTGGAAATGGGAGACATCAGGCTCGCAGCATGGGGTGATAGCAGATTAGATCTCCAACCGCAATTCCGGATAAACTCCCCCAAACGGAAGAGGGGAATTCGGCACGAAAAGCCCGGGGTGCGGCAAAAACAGTCACCAAATCAACCGGGGAAATCCGAGGCACAATCAGAAGGGCCGAACTTCCCCGGAACGAGAAGCCGGAGTATAACCCCACAAATTCGCAGCGGAACCCACCAAAAATCCCCAAACAAAGAGGAGCAAGGCCAGCACGGAGAGAAGGGGATCAAGCTTAATCCGAGGCGTGAATCGCGGGATCGGACGCACCTAGAGAGGCCGACGCGGAGGCGCAGCGTCTCCTGCCGTGGCTCGGTTCCGCCGCCGTCGCAGTCAAGGACTCGAAGGGAGGCGGTGACTGGTGAGGACTGGGAGGCGGCAGCACGAGACGGGAGAGAGGAGGGGTCGGGTGGTCAGGCGGCGCTTTATGACGTGGGAGGAGTGCGCGGCGCGCGTGTCGCCTGCTGGGGGGTTTGACGTGCGGGGTTTCCTACCTTCAGGGGAGCCCAGCGGAAACAAATCCGGTGGGCCCCACCCCATCTCCTGCGGGCACTTTCGACGGATCTGGAAACTTTGCGCGAATTCAAAAGGAGGGATCCTCGCCTAAAAAAAATTTCAGAAAGAACCCTGCATAAATCATACAGGGGTTCGTGGAAAACTATGCAGACATATCATCATTGATGCTAATCTGTGGATTTTTGCATTCAAGTGATACGAAGCATTGATAAATGGAGTAGTGCACCAATAAGTTATAATTGTGCACGTACGTAGCATCTTGTTCACAAAAGTTTTCGAACTAATTTGCAAAAGTTCTATGTGGTAGATGAAATTTCAATTAATAATCAATCCATAAGATCCCCCGCTTTTGATACATTAAATTCATTTAGAAGATCCTTCAAATCAAAGACTTTTACTACTTCCAATCTCTAAATGACGAAACGGTGGTTATTCCGCGGGCTACGATTGGGCCATGTCGCCTCCATTTTCTCGAGCCTTCGATCGCGCGTGAATGGCTGAGATACTCGAGACCTAAGGTAATTTTGCAAAAAAGCCCTTGTACTTAATCACAATTAACGCCCGGGCCAGATCCCCTTGGTCCTCCTCCACTCCACCCCGATGACGCTCCGGCACTTCGCCCGACCACAGCGCCGCCCACAGTACAACAACCAACAACTCCAGAGCCCACCGGCTGCCCGCGGTGTCGAGGCCGTGCGCTACTCCCACGGTCGGAGGAGGAGCTCCGCCAGGAAGCGGGCGTCTCTCAAGCCGCCCTGCCCCTTTTCCCCACTCTCCGACATTGTGCCACCACGGATCCCCTCTCCCCCGTCCCCTGCACACAAACTCTACATGCTTCCCCACGCCTCTTCTGCAAGCAGGACGCCGGACGGGCTGCTTCCTCTTGGTTGCGACTTGCGACAGCTTTCACCTCCTTGCTGATTGGTGGCGGCAACTCTGGGATGACTCCTCGCGTGCCAGTCGGTGAGGCGGGGGGTGGTAGCTGGTGTGTAGAGCCGAAGTCGCGGTGGCTGCGCGCACCGTTGGGGCATGCCGGTGCTAGTACTGGGACTAGCCACCGGGGGTGCCGCCGTGCCGTACGTCTCCCGTGGACGTGGACACAACTCGCTCGACGGAATGCCTAGCTCGCACATGCCCATCTCCGCTTCCTGCAGGTTCTCCTATGCGTATGCGATGGCCTTCAGCGTCGAGAACAGAGAAGTCCAGAGCCATGGGACATCTGTCGCAGAAAAGACAGCATCGCGAGTTGAAACCAACTACGTACTTCCCGTGTATGCCAATGCCAGGGTCCAACTGAACCGGATCGGGAGCTTGGAGATTAAGGTGACAACCTTTTCTGAATTACATGCCATTGAGCAATCCAAGAAGCTTTGGGTAATTCCTTTTGCAAATAACTTTATTTTGCAAAATGTTTATGACCAAGGTCTCAATTTAGCATAAGTGAATAATCCTGATAACTAGCAGCATTAACAATGATAGGAAGCCTTGAAAGTCTCTTGTCCTCACACTGACCCGTGCCTTTGATTCCTCTCAAGCAAACATAAAAATATGAGGTACGAATCTCTCATCTCTAATTTGTCCATTTATTGTTGGATCTCATTGTTCAATCTCCCAGATGTTGATTAGCCGAGGATATAGAAAGCTTGAAAACAGAAAACAAACAATTCTGGATGCTACTCAATGATGTCATTTTACTTCCACACGAATAAAAATCTGAACAACTGATGAAACTTTCAACTTTATTTGGTTGGCATAATTACTTACATACTTTTGCTTTGCATATATATCTGATGTAAAAGGTGGATTTTGTGTATGAAATAATGATACCATTGAGGCATCATATAAATCTTCTAGGTGACCACCTGCACACATTTTGCCCATTTTCAACTCTGCTGAGTCTCTACTGTTACATCTCACTTGTTGAGCTGTTGCTACTCCTTAATGCTCAGGGCCCTGAAAACTCAGGGAGCTAATCATCTGATGGCAAGCACCATGGCTCAGATCCGCTGCTTTATAACATAGTTTCCATTACAGTTCTCAGCTTATCTATTGAAGTCCATAACATTACATTATACACCAGAGCTTCCAATATGATTCATCCTTAATTACATACTTTTTAATAGGACTTCAGTCTGGAGCACCAGAAATATAATACTTACTTTTTTGAACCCAACTTCTGCATCCCGGGATGGCGGGAAGCAGCATTTTGGAGAAAATAGTCAACTTCAAAGTTAACCTTTTGCGGGAAAATTTTATCAACAACTTTGCTCAGCTCCCCAGCATCGTAGGAAATACTATTGCCGCAACAATATCGAAACATTTTGCTTTTAAAATTATATATCGGAGGTTGATCCCTCACTGCCACTGGCCAGCTCAAACATGGTGCGGCAACGCCGCGCCTACAGTTTTCTAGTTAATTCTAAAGGTCTTTCAAACCAAACACTTTCGTCTAGGTAAATTACTTTAGTATTTATTTCTCATTTATCTCTATTTGATTGATTGTTTTTCCTCACTTCCTTCTCACTCCACGGCCCATATGGAAGTGTCTTTATTTTTGACGGCCTTAAAAGTTACTCCAATCCAGCAATAACCCTAGCAATGGAGAGCTCAGACCCCATGAATGAATGACAGAGGGGCAAATTTGAAGACCTCCCAAAATAGGGAAGCAAATAGAAGGTCCTCTGGAGAGTAATTTTTCTACTTGGCTCTTTAAACTTGGAATATGGGTCTATTTCGAGGGTTGGGTGGAGTTGTTCTGAGCTTTAAGCAATGGAGACATATCCGGTGCAAACCGACCCCTCCGTGCAAACTTTAGAAACCAACATGGAAGGTGGGAGAGGGATTTGCAAAATCACAGGAAAGGTGGAAGGGAGGATTGGTAAAACCAGCATGCATGGGGCATGCATGTGTGGTGGGAGGCACATTGAATCAACATCGTGTGGATCAGATTGTGGATTCCAAAGTTTGCATGGAGAGGTTGGTTTTCTATCAGTTGCCTTAAGCAACACAATAGTAGAGAACCATCCAATTTTGGACAAAAACTAATGATTAAATCAGTTTTACACAAAACGGCAAGAATGGTCTTTTTAGTCAACAAAGTGATTTTCTCGAATTTGTTGTCAAACTTGTCATTTAATCTTAATAGCTATGTTATACTCAGGGGCGGAGCTAGAATTGCCCTTAGGGGGTGCTAAGCCTCTAGTAGTTAAGTCAGCTTATATTTTATATGTGAAATTTAGAGCTAAAAGACTAGTTTTACATGAGCTCAGGGGGTGCAGGACCCCAACACCCCCTGCAGATCCGCCCCCTGGTTATACTTACATATGGTAGTGGACATGGCATGACTTCATGGATAACAGGAGAGGCTTGGTTACGTGTAATGCAAAATTTCTAAAGGTGCGTTTAGTTCAAAAAAAAGAGAGAAAGTTCGGTGAAAATATCACATCGAACACTGTAACGCACTGTAGCACTTTTCATTTATTTGTGGTAAACATTGTCTTACCATGACCTAACCAGGCTCAAAAGATTCGTCTCGTCGTGTACATCAAAACTATGTAATTGGTTTTTTTATTTACCTACATTTAATACTCCATGCACGAGGAGAGAGATTCGATGTGATTTGATGTCATAGGTGAATAGTGAAGTTTAGAGAGAGAATTTTTGGGAAAGTTTGGGAAGTGAACACAGTCTAAGAAGGTACGTATGTAGTATGATTTTTAATAACAACAACAATAGTACAAATAAATAAGAAAATATGATACATCTATCCCCAAAGGTAAGGAGGTCGGTGGTACAAAATGTAGTAACGATAAATAAGTAATATTTTTCTCAAAATGTAATAATTATAAAATATTACTTTATAAGGAGAAACATAAGAACAAATATAAATGGAATGTAGCATTTCAGATGTATTTATAGACAAGATAAATAAGTAATATATGTTTATGGACGCGACTACATGGAGAGCCCTCTCCATTTAGTGCTAACGGGAGAGCCCACCATATATAGTAAATGTCTGGTTTATATCCAAAAAAGGAAAGGCGCCTGGTTGGCTGGCTTCGTGGGTGGCTAGCTAGGTGGCGTGCGGCACATGGATCAACCCATCAACGCGCAGTTCCTCAGGAATATTTACGGGGAACATGGCCCAAAAAAATACAGAAATAAAATTAGCAACTAGATAAAGTAACCTATGAAAATAATACAACAGACAAAGTAATTAAGAAATGGCCTAGATAAAGGTAGATAGAGACAGAAAAAAGCTCTACTGCCACTACAGAGTCAACATTCAGCCATGAATGAAAACAGAAACCGGAGAAAAAGTACCAATACAATGGAGAACAACACGGGGATCCAACCATCATCACTTGTCAATAGGCACGTCTAAGTGCAGATCCTTTTCCCTTACAGAAATTCAGCAGTTGTGATTTCAGATTGAGGGGGATTAACTAGTACATTTAGGATGAGTATAATGTTTCCTAGAGACATCTTTGCAACACACTGTATACATGTTTTTTATACCCTCCAACACATCAAAGGTTTCTAATAGATCCTTCATTTTCTCCCCTTATGGGCAAGTTACTTTCTTTAGTATATAAACTATTTAAAAGTTACATTTTAAAATCAAATGTACATTTGTAAGTTATTTTTTTGTTGTTGTGCAAATCAGGTTAAAGTTACTTTGTTTTACCATGACACATCTTTACTTTCAAGTAATTTCCTATGACACATCTTAACCTGGCTTACCATATGTGACACTTCTTAACTCAATAAGTAGATTGGTACAAATTATGAAGCCAATCTAATTTTAGCTTTAACCCTAGAACTAAAATTGTGAACCTGACACTAGGCTGCAGCCATATTCTCCTACGATCATTCATAAACACTTCTTTGCAAAAAGGTCGTCTCAACAAGAAAGAAGTCACTTACTATGAAAAGTTCTAATTAATATAGAGGACAAAAACATCATAGCAAAAGGTACTATCACGCAGTATCTATTCAGCTTTTGCCATTTTGTAACAATATATACAGAAGATCATGTACATGAGTACATCATATTTGATTTCAAGTAATCCTAATGTTCCATCAGCATCAAATCATGTCATTTCTCTAATAGCTAAACAGTTGTTGCATTACTCACAACACCAAACAGCTACAAGTATCACCGTGTAGTGCACTAGCAATGATCATGACTCAATGGTTTCTTTTCAGTACACACCTATTGATATAAATGTGCCAATCACAGTCCATCCAATACGCACCTGAACAAAAAGAGTTGCTGAAGATTTTTTGGGGTGACCCTGCTCTACCTGCACCTGCAGAGAGCACAAGCATGATAAACATGATATCCTTCTGCATCCGGTAATACTAAATTGTGTACAAAGTGCTTCAATATATGATAGAATTAGAACAAAGTTAGGTAGATGAACATATCACAATGTTGGTTGGATACCTGGAATTTAAATTGTTCTAGTTAGAATTGTTAATACCATATGTTCACTAAAATATTGAGAAGTTACTTTCTCTATGTTTCAACTAGTAGAAGTTACTCTGTATCTCATATAAACTATTGATAAGTTACTTTCTAAATAACATAAATAGTAAAAGGTTACTTCCTAGTTCACATAAATACTGAAAAGGTTAATTCTTAATTCACATTAGAAAGGGCAAATGAGCTAAACAGTTTTTAAATAATTAATTGAGTGAAGGATAATTCAATATACATAAGCCTAAACCTAAAGTCACAAGAAAGCTACTGCCAACACTGTCTACCAGGTCAGCTGCAATTATAACACTGGCGAGAAATACAGTGCAATGTAGAAAATATAGACGTAAACTTTGATAAAATCATTTCTTAAACAAAGAAACATAGAAATTAGTCCAGACCTCGGTGAATAGGTGGAAGTACCAACATAGTAGACTTGCGACCAGCATTGCTGAATACAACGCAATGGAATTTCTCTAAGAGATAAGGAATTGTTACATTACTTGTTAACTCATCTAATGAATAGGTGGAAGTACCAACATAGTAGACTTGCGACCAGCATTGCTGAATACAACGCAATGGAATTTCTCTAAGAGATAAGGAATTGTTACATTACTTGTTAACTCATCTAATGAATAGGTGGAAGTACCAACATAGTAGACTTGCGACCAGCATTGCTGAATACAACGCAATGGAATTTCTCTAAGAGA
Organism: Echinochloa crus-galli; assembly: GCA_900205405.1. NCBI lineage: Eukaryota > Viridiplantae > Streptophyta > Magnoliopsida > Poales > Poaceae > Echinochloa > Echinochloa crus-galli. Next base: position 406,715 of record OAMR01000824.1, read on the forward strand.
TAAGGAATTGTTACATTACTTGTTAACTCATCTAATGAATAGGTGGAAGTACCAACATAGTAGACTTGCGACCAGCATTGCTGAATACAACGCAATGGAATTTCTCTAAGAGATAAGGAATTGTTACATTACTTGTTAACTCATCTAATGAATAGGTGGAAGTACCAACATAGTAGACTTGCGACCAGCATTGCTGAATACAACGCAATGGAATTTCTCTAAGAGATAAGGAATTGTTACATTACTTGTTAACTCATCTAATGAATAGGTGGAAGTACCAACATAGTAGACTTGCGACCAGCATTGCTGAATACAACGCAATGGAATTTCTCTAAGAGATAAGGAATTGTTACATTACTTGTTAACTCATCTAATGAATAGGTGGAAGTACCAACATAGTAGACTTGCGAC